>JXOV01011097.1:0-20184 GCA_001014945.1 Clogmia albipunctata
CTCGCTCGTGGTGTTTGAACGGATCGGATCGAATGGACAGAGGAAGGGACCAATGGAGGGAGGGAGGAATAGGCAAACGATAGCACTTTTGTGCTAAATTCACGGGACGGTCGTCGCATGTGGAGATGTGTAAATCTATATAATTTTGCGAACACGCCAGGGAATTGATTGAGAAATGCGCGAGGTAGGAGCAAAGGAACAATTACCATTTTCTCAATTCACACAAAACTAATAACCCTAGCCTTTGGGTCGTAGGGTGTACGTTATAAAGGTAGATTGTATAGTGTTAGAAGAAATACCGAAATTTAAAAAGGTTGATCACTATCATTTAGCACTAAATCCCACTAAATGTTATTATATTTTTTGAAAAGTAATATTTTGATAGAAATATTAATTTAACAAGTTTTTATAACAAAATTAGGGGTAGGTAAAAGTTATTCATTTTAAATTAGAAGTTTTTGGCATTTCTAAGTAAAAATCTTTTAAGACCAACAGTTCTTTTAAGTTAAGAAACAGAAATATTTTTAGGGGGCCTAACATCGCCCATGGATCTTCTTCTTTTTTAGGCATTTTGGGGAGACAATTCGGTTTTGCAAGTCCCTATTCCAAACCCTTTTATAAGGTTTTTTTCATAATGATGTCAGCGTATGATATAATTTCTGTACATATGGTCGTATTCATAAACAATTAAAGCGAATTAAGACAAAAATATATAATTATTTAATGTAATTTAAATGCAAATGTAGTAAAAAAATAACCACTATATCCACAAAAACCATAGCTTTATGTTCAAAATTATAGTTTAAGGTACTGTATGTGAGATTTTATATAAAAATTTGATAAATAGCAACTAATTTCTTAAACAAATACTAATTAATTGAATATGCCTATTACTTATCTTCATTTAATTACACCTTCATATAAATTTATTTGATATTTTCTGCAAATTTCAACATTCTCATTGTTTTAAGCAAAACCGGCGACTTCTAAATAATTTACACTAAAGTGGATGACTATTTTTGGTACTTGAAAATCAAAAGGGGTAAAAACATAATGACTTCCTCTATTTGAAGTCCAGCATTTCACCCTCTCATTTCTTTTTGTATATGTATAATAGAAAAGTGATATGATTTCCATTACCAATACCAGCAGAAGGAGTGACAAAAATCGCAAATAAATTCGCCGAATACAGTTAATGCGGACGGACGTGTTTCTTCTTCATCTTTCGGCTTCTGTACCGTGGACTTTACTTTATCCCAATCGACGACCACCACCACCTCCTCTTCCACCCTCTCTGCTCCCCCATTGTTGTTGTCCATCGTCGTCATCGTCCTCCTCCTCGTCGTCGTCGATATTTGCTCCTTCATCCCCGTGGTGCTCGGGAAATTATAATTTTTTGCCGCCATGCCTCATGCTGATGATGACGGTTTTTCAGATGGCCTCCACCGACCGCCTTTATATAAAGCCTTAAGCATAGATATACATTCGATATATGTATATGGTATAAGGAAGGATATTTCCCGCTCCTCGAATCCCAGATCTCAGCATGTTTGTCCATCATGTATGGGGCCATGTGTGCGAGTTGAATTCCTTTTGGTGGAAGATTGCGCTTGGCGATTCTTTTCCCACCCTCTCACCCTCTGAAACCCCATTTCGCCTTTTTTCACCTCCATTTGAACAGCAGCAGCCGCCTGCCTTCTTCTTTCTTTCCCTTTGTGCTCGCCACCGCTTTGCTCGGCTGAATCAGCGACGACCAAAACTGCGATGGCCACGGTTTTCCTCTCATTGTGCACATATGGACATGGACATACACAAATAGGAATATGTAGTACTATGAACATGTATTTTGCATCGGGGATTTTTCCTTCTTAATTCACAAAGGAATATATGTTCAGTATCACGACACGACCACCCAGTCAAAGATCTCCAGCAATTTAAATTTTTTCCAGGGAGTATACAATGAATTTTCTTTAACTAGGCTGGTTATATAACTATAAAGTGAATACCTCTAACATTTTATAGTCACCTTTGTATTAAACTTTGTTGGGAAAACTGATCTAACTAGGATCAGTTTGTTGAAATATTCAATTAGTTACAAATTAACTGACAAGTTTTTAATATATTAAATTGCATTAAAATCTATTTGATAGACAATTTTAAGCTTATAATTGTATAAACTGCCTCAAATTTACACCGATCCAATACCAGAACATGATATTAAATTCACATTGAGTGCGATAAAGAACGAACGTCATAAAATTTCAGGTACTCCAAAAATTGTTAATTAATTTGATCTCGTAGTCATTCCTCCCTTAACTATTCTATCATTAAATTCTTAGAAAAATATACATAACTACCGGTTCAATATCAACTGGTTATATTCATTTGTTTGTTTGGTCTTACGTATATTATTATTTATTTATTTGTTTTTTAGTCATAATATCGTAATTATAGATTTAATTTTCTTAAATTCAATTCGTTTTTATAAATAAACTATTAGCAAAATACCAAATTTTTACTAATCATTTATACAAATCACCAAAAACTCTCTCGTTGTGGCACGTTGGGAGAAAATATGCCCCCTGTCGTAAAAAGATGAAACGATATTTTTGTATGGGAAATATCCACAAGCCTTTTTTAATTATTTGCAACAAACCTAGAGCTTTGTTTTATAGTGCAAATGATGGCCAATGATAAGCCCTTTCTTCGTGCCAAAACAAATTGAGATACACTCCGAGATATTAACTAAAATTTAATCGAAGGCCCCTGTCGTAAAAGGATGAAACGCAGTGTATATTCTAAATATTAGAATTGTGATTCGTAAATTATGTTGTTAGAGAAAGGCAAAACCCTGATTGAACTTGTTTTTACTACATTCCAAAATATAAATTTAATTCTAAATTAATATGATGTCAAATATAAAGGCGTAATTGATTTATACTTTGAAAGTGGAGATTGATATCTCAGTTAGTATTTATTTAATGAAAACGATCAAATTTTTAAATATAATATAAGTAAATTAAAATTATATAAGTAAGACCACCAAAAAGAGTTTATCTTGGCTTTACTCCTAACAGCTAGATATTAAATTGATATATGTAATATTATTAATTGATATTCTAGGTGTAAATAGTAAATAAATTGTGTCCTTAAACTGGGTGTTAGATATATTTGATTAATTGATCCTAAACTGATGCTAATTAAATTAGATGTGGTTTCATATACGAATTTGCATTGTCATTATTCAATATGATTTGACATTGAAATCAAATTGCAATTTCCGTTCACAACAACAATAATAATAATAATAAATAAATTTTAATAATAAAACAATCGCCCTGAAACCCGAATCCATAGATACGTGGAGTGGAGACCGTCATCTCCGGCAGCAGCAGCAGTAGCAAAAAACTCATCTGTCCATTTGGTCGGGAAAGGAAGAAAGAAAAAAAGAAAGAAGAAGAAAGGGACTTTGGCGAGTGAGTGAAAATAATAAAAATTGGAAATATTCGCTGCTGCTGAATATCTGCCCGCGTCTTTGACCCCTCTTCGATTTGCCGGAACACACACACACGCCATCCCACACACCGTCATACACGTCCAAGTCGCCAACATGGTTCGTTGTTAACTTGACAACATTGTTACTTCACCCTCACGAAATTCGCCGCTTGGCCAATTTTTTTGCTATCCCTCGCCATCGTCGTCCACCACCTCCTCCCATCTTCCCTTGCTCCTGCTGCCCTCGACACATCCACTTTTATTTTGCCTCCGTGGAAATGCGAGTGTTTGTGTCTGCATACGGGTTTCTTTTATGGATTTTCTCCGCTCTATGGACAACGAAGGCAGACAAATGTTTTCCGCGAAAAACCCTCCGGTCAGGAATGGACTCTTCGGGTGATGGTGAATAGAGGAGAAGGAATACAAAAAAAAATGGGAAAGAAGAAAGGAGGAAAATAGAGCTGAAATAAGGGTGACTATATTTATTGCTCCTCTCTTTTTATTTTGCAATATAAAATTCATGTGTACTCGTATAAGACCCAATAATAATTCGCAACCGCAGCCAGCATCCGGTAGACATTCGCCAAATTAAATATTGGACGCGCTATTATAACAAACTGTAAATTAATATTTCCTTGAGTAAAGACGGGGGCATTAGGACGGACAACAAACGTGGACTGGCGGAAAAAAGAAAGACACAGAAAAACACAATCTGTTGCAGGCGCAAAAATATTGGCACAATTATAAAACAGCCCCGCAAGCGCTCAAAGACACCCATCCGTCCGTCCAGACGCGCCGAAATCAGTCAGATGGAAAAACCGCAGTCGATTCGTCTCCCCTTTTCCGTGGACTCGACGATGGACGGACGTTCTAAAATTTCAGTCCAGTAGATATGGCTGTATAATCATATTCTTTCGCGAGAGAGGTATTTACCAGTCATGCAATTTTGTGCGGCCCTGGAGCGCGGAGCCATCATTAAACATTGACTGTCTGCTGCTGATGGTGATTCTGGACAGAGAGCAAGAGAAAGAACCGCCAAGGTTCAACAATAATGAACAGCAAAAAAGTAATATCTCGTGAAAAAAAATACAAGTAATTCGAGGCCGCACACGCGAAAATTCTCGCGAATATCCGCGCGCACCCAAGACACACATTTCTCTCCCCCAGTCTTCGTCGTCTTCTTTGGCAAACATACACACGCTCGCAACCTTTCGAGATGGTTGGACAGACATAAATACGAGTATAGGGAATTTGTCTATTCGTGACTTGGCCTTTTTTCGCCAGGCTTTCCTCTGCCTCCGCTATATTTTATTTACCTTGAGGGTGGATAATTGAACTACTACAAGGACACACCACCACCTCCACGGTCCATCGCATGTGAGCAATAGCGACAATCTGATACCATCTCCCATCAACCCTAAACACGACAAAAACAACAACAAAATAAAATACCTCTTTTCTCTTCCCTTTCGCATTCTATTTTTTTTTAAACTTTGCTCATCCATTCAAGGTTTGCTAAAAAGAAATGTTTTCCACGAAATTTGGAAAGTTTTCTATTCTTAACAAAGGGCCAAATCAAAATATTGTTTAAATGGGAATTTGGTCAGTGTATTTTTAAAAATACTAATTGATTTTGTTTCTTCAATATTGCCTATTAAATAAAAACTAAACTAGCGTATCTCAATTCAACAATATGAAATGTATATTACCTTAAAAGAAAACATATTGCAAACGCTTATTTCATTTGTTCTATTTTAAAATGTTTTAAAAATGTTTTCCGAACATTTTGTTCAAAAGTAAGACAAATCATTAATGATGACGTCATTGGCACGTTGTTATTGAATGATCATAAATTTTTTGGAATTTTACTTTAAATACGAGTACAACCAAAGTTTTAATTCATTCATCAATATATTATTTCTTTTAATTAAATTTTACTCGTAGCACTTGTATCGAAACTGTTTTAGGAGGTTTATTGGGAGTATGATTTTTATGAAAATAAAATACTTAATTAATATTCCAACCTCTTTAAAAGCCTTTTAAAATTCAGTGTTGTTAATTTTTATTTAAAAAATTATTTACATTTTACTTAAATGTAGGCAAGTTTAAAAAAATAATCAAAATATTGAAATTTTCACAGTATTTGCTAAAATAGGTATAAATTATGTGGTCATTTCTTATTGAAATCTAATTAAATAATTATTGTTGCCTGTTTCCATACACCATTCATTATTTATACTTTTATTTTAACATTTAACAATATTGAAACATTCCCTAATCTTAATTACAGAAAGAATTTTCAAAATTAACGGAATAACAACAGATTTTGACAATTGATTAAAATACGGTTCTATTTATTAATTATGTATTTTTATTTTGTGTGTGTTATAATTGTAATTGAAATAAATGTTAGCATATTTTTCATCTAGGTGATATTTGAATTTCAAATCCCACACAAAAAGTCAAAATGTAAAAACAAGTGTTCTTCAACGTCATTTTACGATAAAGATAACCAGGTTTTGAATGTGTTGTTGTTGTGTGACGTTATTTTTTGTTTTAGTATTCACGATTAAGAACTTTATTGTATTATATTACAAGAGCTTGTCCAAAATCTTATTCTGTTAAGGCATTTTGCAACAATATTACTCAAATTTATTAATTATATCCTACAACATAGTTTGACAGAAGAACTAATGACGTCATCCGATAATTAATTAACTCTTTGTTAAATATATTATCTTCAGAAAAAGATTAAATATTATTCAATTTTAAGGTTAAATTATTAAAATGTTTTTAAAATAATACTTTGTAAATATAAGTTTGTGTATTCATTAAAACTATTATCTTAGTTTTTTTTATAAAGTCAGTACAATTTTTTTATAATTTTCTTATTTTAAATTTACCTAAAAATTTCGTTGTAATTTAATTATAAAAAATAATAATTTCACAAAATTACATCCTGAATTTAAACTTATTGTACTTAAACCCCGATATTTTTAGCCAGAGTTCTAAACTGTTTTTTTTTATAATTTTAATTTTAAATTTTTGGGTCAGTGTTTACAATTTTTTTTCTTGTTATAGTAATTTATTCTTTTTCTAACATTTATTTTTTTTTAATACGGATAGATCCCCGTAATATTTAAATTGAATATGCCACCCAGTACACTCGTAAGAACTGGTTATTATAAAATACCAATATTATTGTGAAAATAATAATTTGTGCTTCACGCAACGTTGTAAAATCTCCTACTTTCTATAAGGTAACGAATATGAAAAATCAAGCTGTATGCTAATTTTTTCGGCGTTTTGGATTTTCAATAGAAACTCAAATCAATGATAATTTGATCACTTTTTATATGGGTTTGCTAAAGGACATTTTATTTATTGTTCAACATATTATTTATCGCTCTCGCTACGGCTCTACATTTAATTTACAAAACTTTATGCCGAAGCAATTATTGCTGGTAAATAATTAGTTTTTATTTTATCTTTAAAAAGTTGATGATCTTAACTAAAATTCTGATTTAGATCTCAATGAAGAAGCTCATAAATTGATCGCGTCACTCCGTTTCCAATAGTCATCTTTATTTAATGAATATTGGGGCGTTTTAATGAAATTTAGCCGGACCGAAATTCCGTTAACTGGGCAGAAGAGCTCCTTCGTTCTTCTCTATCGGTCGTCTTGTTCTTTGTTCTCATTAGCATATGTGGAGACTATGTGAGGAGTACGATACGAAAGGGACAGTAGTGGTCATAGAGCTTCGTACTTTGGTGGGGATGGGCGAAAGGATATGAATTCTCAAAAGGCCAGAGGGGGTGGTCGTGTGGATGGAGAGCAAACCCAAGAGCACACACATGCCATAGAGGAACAAAGTCTATTTTAATTACTGCTGCTGCTGCTGGACCACCACCACCATCGTCTCTGTCCGTCCGTCGCCATTAATTTTCTTATCCTTGCGGGTGTCCTGCTCGGATCCGCTCGCCGTTCGGCAAACAGAGGGGGACGAAATAAAGGCGCTCGATGTGTCGCAGAATACACCACCACCAATAATAATAATAATAGCACAGCCAGCGAAAGAGCCACCCTCTTCTGCCGATACTCGTGTCGTGTGTGCCTGTGTGTGGGTTGTCCACACATGATTTCGGTGTGCGCTGCTGTTTAAACAGCAGCACCAAGATCATTTTGCGAATTTCGTCGCGACAATAACGACGCGCTTTCTCCACGGCTCCTAATTTCTTTTTAAGTGTATTGTATTCTTCTTTCCCAAAAGGTGGCAAGAACCAGAAGAAATTAGCTACAAAGTGAATGTTAAATTTAAAGAAAAAAATACACGTGACTGAAATTGTGATAAGTGATAACCGGTGTTTACATTCTTAAGCTCAACAATAAGAAAAAGAGACCAAATTTCCCCATCTTAATAATCGTCATTTAAATTGGCAACATCAACATTTATTTATCATCGAGAACAGCATTCGTCATCGTCATCAGCAGTCATCATCAATACAAATACACACCGTCAACATCTGATTCTTCTCTAAATAAAGCGTCGTCCTCGTGAAAGAGAGAAGGAGAGCGAACAAGGGTTGTTGTCTCACCAACACATCGAGAGAAAAGAAAGTTTTCCCTCACCAACACTAGTCCAAAGCCACCCTAGTATTAGTGTATGTGAGTAGTTTTGCGCGGAGAACGTGTGTGAGGGGCATCAGATAGAGCCAAGAAACGTCTCTTCCTCCGAAGCAGGCAGGCACATAACAGAAAGAATCAGAAATTGGCGAAAGCGGTTCGAAAACACCGGAGCTCCGCACACACTTGTTTTCTCGCGCGCGGCGACGAGACGAGCCAAAGTCCAGACTAATTAGTAGCCAATAGTCAGTGCGTCCAAATTGACCGTTTTGGTGCGAATAAGTGCAAACAATAGAAAAGGCAGTGAATTTGAAAAATAATAATTATCAATATTTCAAAATTGCAAACAAAGGAGTGAGTGCTTTTCAGTTTTGTTGTGCGGTGCTGCGAATCAAATACCGGTCATCGAGAAACGGAGCAACCATTGCCCGCGAATTCGAGGATTTGTGTTGTGTGCAAAATGGGATTAATTTGGATTAATATCAGCGAAATGATTACCAGTTACAGTGAGAAATAAACAAAATGTGTTATTAAAAAAATAAGAATTGTTTAAAATAGAAATCAATTTGTGAAAAAGAAGATTATGTGCCAATAGTTCAACTCTCTTTACTCTGGATATTTTAACAATCAACGACTTCAAACTGAATCCGCTACACCATCAATACCACCATCGTTTAACAACAGGTTAGTCACTGATAACGAGAGACATCCCATCAGAAATTGTGGATTAATGTGCTGTTTTTGTTCGTCGTTTCTTTTTTGTTCTTTACAATTTTTGTTTTGTGACAAATGGCAATCTGTGATTACAATGTGTTTGTGTGTTTCATCCAATTTGACCGCGTTTTTTGCTTCAACTTAATAGAGAACTAATTAAATGTGTATAAATTGCAGAAAACAGAATTTGACCGAAAAAACCTCTTTGGTTAAATAAATAGATAAAGTCACATTTAAAATATACAATATTTTTGTAGAATATTCAAAATTCTAAGTGAAAGAAAAGAATAAACCCAGTCGAGATAAGAATGGATAAAAATTAAAATTTCCTAAATTAAATTTTTTTTATTTTCATACATATTTTATAGCAAGTTTGTTTTCCAAAATATAGATAAATTAGTAAGTTCTTTCAAAGGGTTACTGGGTTTAAAATTTATTTAAAAATAATTCAATATTTTACTTTTAAAAATGTTAATTATATTTAAATGTAAATTATCAAAGAAAGAATGTGATTTATACAATAAAATGTTTAATGTATTATCATTTTTCCCTCTATAATACAGTCATAAATTCGATAAAAATATTTTGCCAACAAAATTTAACAATATATTTATAAGACAACCAATAATAAGTTCTATGTACTTTATAAACTCAACTTTAACAACTTTTAGATATTGTAAATATAAAAACAAAAAATTGAATAAAAATATTTTATATATATATTATCAATTTTGCGAAAAATATTAGTACAGGCAAAAAAATATTTTTATAAAACATTCAATTAATTTAAATTATCATGTAGTTTAAAAATTTGATTTTCATATAAAAAAAACATTACATTTCTTAAACCATCAGTGTCTGATTTTACTTTTTTAAATAATTCTTCGTGTTAAACACCATTCTTTACAGAGCTTGGAGTAGCTTTTGAATATAATTAAATATAAATAGATTTTCACATGAATTAATAATAAATTTTCAAATAAAATTTAATTTAATTAAAAAATATAAAATTACTAACTACATTCTTATACACTGAAAAATAAGCCATTTTAAAAATTTGTCAATTTCTTACATCATAAACTATATTTATTGATTTATATGAAATTGCAATTTATAACTATTGATATGTGATTGATCAATGAATTTTGTAATTTTAAACAAATTCAATTAAAACAATTGTAAATAATTATATGTTTAAATTATATAATTAAACTCAATTCAGAAATATAATATAAAATATTATACTAAAATATAACATTTTAACATTAAATTTAATTCCCATTTTTTTTTCTAATAAATAGCCAGTTAAAACTAATTTCTATTGATAAAGTAAGTTAAATAAAAATATTAAAGTAAAAGAGAAATTAAATATTTACAAATAAAAAATCGATATAAAGACAAACATAAAAATAAAATAATGAATAACATAAAAAAAATAATAGTTCGCTTGTCAAAAGACATATTATAAATTTTCATTCAAAATCAAACGCATAAAATATTTAAAAAAAAGTTTTTCAGAAAATTCTAGTAAATAATTTATTTAAAATATAATATAAACACATAGTGAAATAGTAAGCTTTATGCATAGTTTTTTGACCATTCACCAACATTTTCAAACCCAATTGTAAATAACGCATACAACCAAGTTGCCACACCAACACACGTAAATCGCAGAGTAAATAATACCAATGAAAAAGGAAGCGAATAACTAAAGCAAAAAATCCTATTTACCAGAATTGTCACGTGCTTTTTACTCCGGTAATAAATAACGAGAGAGTTTCTCTCTTTTCGTTAAATAGGAGCACTTTTTTTGAACATCGGCTCTTTTAATACATAACAGTTAGTTGAGTATGATTTATTATTTGGAATAGTTTTATTCATTGATAATTTTTATTTCAAACGCTGATTTCTGATTGTTTAATGATCTTTTTTTAAATCATGTTTGAAAAATGGACATTTATTAAACTCGAATATGTTTTTGGTAACAAAATGAGATTTTTACAGAATTTAATGTATTTTCAAGAGAAAAAAGAACCTTTGAGTTTTTATTGAACAAACTTTGAAAGTGTTAAATATAATAGTTTGGTTTTCAATCAAAGGTTTATACGGTTCCCATGATTAATTACAAATTATTTGCAAAATGTATAATAAAAAAAATATTACTGTATTGAAATCACTACATTTATTTTTGAACTAATTTTTAGTACAAATTAATAATCTTATGTAAATACACGCTTCATACTTAAATCCTGTGTAGATATTGTATTACCAAAAGTTACGATCGACCTGTTCTTATTAGAATTGTTGAAATATATTTGGTTGGTTAATTGTTATAAGAACATAGAAAACGATAATTTAAAGTGAAGCAGTTTTAAAATTATAATTCAAAGAATTATTTATTTATCGCAAGAGTAGTAAGACCCTAGATGTACACATTATTTATTATTGATATATTAATATAATATACTTAATAAATTAGTTAACTTTTAATTAGTATTTTTTCTTTAAAAGTGTTGTTCATTTTGGTTACAAAGTACAAATTAATATAAAGGAGTGTTTTTGTTCTTTCAAGGAGTTTCAAAGGAATGAAAGTATCAAATTGGTGAAAAAAAATTCTATTTTTTTAAACTTTCATGTATCTAAATATTTTTCAATTCTCTTAATATAATATTTTCCCACTACAATAAATAATTTATTTCTCAATGTTATTGACATACACAAATGGAAACTTTTTCGCCCCTAGTTTAAATGTCCTAAAAAGTTTATAATATTTTTAATTCAATGTGATTTGAAAGTCCATTTTGAAATTGAGTAACGCAATTTAAGAAAATAAACATTATATATGTAATTAGTATATTTTGATACAAGTGATAAAATAGAAGTTATTACGTATTTATCATGTATTTTGAGAAGCGCAGCGAGTTAAAATAGGTAAATGAGTGCAGTAATAATCGATTTTGCATGTATATCGAACGCTATTTTGTGTAATTCTGAAAAAAATATCAGTTAATCGATAATTAAAAATGAAACCGTTCACAGTGGTTTTTTCAAATTGTGGAACGACAATTCACAATGACATTTTCATATTTAAATAATAAACTTGTTATGACAATAATATATAATTTCATTAAATTGGTGACAATAGCGTGCAAATTTTGAATTATTTCAGAAAATTAAACCGTTTCAGAACCAATTTTTGTGAAGAAAAGTCTACTTTTCGATACGAAATTCCACAATAATTATTTAATTATTATAATAGAAAATTATTCATGTTTTTAATTGAGTCTTAATAATATTTTCTTTAAATTGATATTTCAAGTCTAGTATTTATTTTAAGGCTTTGAAATTATTTATTACAATACTTTTTCAAATTTGATTTTTTTTTCTAAAAATCCTATTTTGTACCTTTCTCTTCAGACTTGGACTGTTCACTTCTGCGGAAAATGATGCCAACAGCAACCAAGGGGAAGCGTCCTCTGCGCCATTTGACCGCCACCGACAAGATCATCGCTATCCAGCGAATTCACGATGGTGAGTCGAAAGCGAGCGTGGCGCGAGACATTGGGGTGCCGGAATCGACGCTGCGGGGTTGGTGCAAGAACGAGGAGAAGCTGAGGTACATGTCACAGCAGGCGCAGGAACAGAAGCCCAGCGCGGATAAGCTGATGGACAAAATCGTGTCCGAGGCTGCCATGGCTGCGGTGGCTGCAGCTGAGCTTCTCAATGGACCACCAGAGAAGAGGCCCAAGCTCAATTCATCCCTTCCAATGGGTTATAATGGAAAAATCAAGTCAGACTATGGATACAAGAGGAATTCTCTAAATGGAATGGATCTCAGTAATCCGCACAACAGTCCCTTGAATGGGGACAGCTACAGTTACAGTTCCTTCGCCAAGGCAGCGTCGAGTTACTCTGCTCTTCAGAACAAGGCCAAAGATTACAAAGGATATGATTTATCAGTGAAACAGGAGCAAGAACAGAACAAAGCAGACTTGTCAATGGCCGCTATTAGCCCCTTGACCAGTTTGAGTCACCTATCAGGCATGGGAGCCCTCAATCAGAGCCCATTAGCGCTTAGTTTTAACGACATCGCCAATAATTTGAACCTCCTCGCTCAGCTTCAGTCCAACGCCAATCCCATGTCGGGAATCCAAAGCCTAGGCTCGCCACAAGGCCAGGGAAGTCAAAGCGGACAAAGGTCAGGTGGTAGACCCAAGAGCAATCCCAACAACTGCCACAGTCCTCGCAGCGACATCGACAAAGCCTCTCAGCAAAGTTTAACCGTGAAAAACCTGGCCAAAATGCAACAAAAATCGCCGCAATCAATGAGTATGGAGCATATCATGGGAATGTCCGATAAGAATAAGCCTAATGGGAAGATTAATGGCACTCAGAGCCCAGCAGGAAGTGGCCAAGCAGACGATGCCCTCTGGTATTGGCTCAAGTCCCAACAAACCATGATGAGAATCAACAATTTGTACTCCTCTCTCCCTCGTTCAACGAGTCCAGTATCAAGATCCCAGCAGTCTTCGCTTCCAAACGGACCCAGCTCTCCTACTCAAGCGCAATCAATACCTCCCATGTCTTCTCCAGCCCAATCCACCCCCACTTCAAACTACAATCTCCCTGGATCTTCGCTTCTGCCTCCTACAATGCCAAATATGGATGACCCCAAGTCCCTAGCAACGTCCTCCTGGCTCTGGCAGTGGTATAAAACGTTTGGATCCCAGTTGTCGAAGGGAGAAGGCTTGAACCCTCAACAAATCCTCCAAAATCAGCAAATGCTTTTGCAAAGTTTGAATAATAATAACTTAAAGACAAACCCAAATTACCCATCTCCCAATGGATCAAAGGGCACCAGTCCGTACAACAATATCCTGTTCTCGCAACTGACCAAGAACACTGACCCTAGTAGTGTCAAGTCAGAGCCAGAAGACCTGTCCCACAGCCACCACCAGCTGTTCAACGACAACCCGAATGAGGGGAACAGGCATTCTTCGGATGAAATCGATTCGGATCGAAAGTCAGAGCACTTGGAACTGGAGAATCACCACGTGAATTTGCCAAGGTCAGCGTCATCGTCTAGGACACCGTCGCCCAACACGAAGACCACTCCCAATGTCATGGAGATGATGAATCCCAACGCGAATACTTCGACTCCGATTATCAATGATCTCCTGAAGCCGATTTCGACAACGATTCCCTCTTCCTCAGACGGAGCCATGTCCTCTTCAACGCACTCTTCATCCACGAATTCGACCACCATCATGACCGATGCTCCTCATTCTCCCAACACGTCTTCGCCTCGCTTCAAGGACACTAGAAACGAGGACTCGAATGACTCGAACTCGAATCACCACAATCCGCACAAATCCCCGACCAAAGTGAGAGCCGTCTTGGACAACTTCCTCTACAACAATGGCAATAACAGTTGCACCCAGGCGAGGGATGATCCCACCTCGGACGAGGCGAACAATAACGACAACTACAATAACAATAACATGGATGTGAAGAATAACAATGTGCAAATTTCGAGCCCCGTGGAGGCGTTAGAGTACGGGGAGAAGTTCCTGAAATGGCTGGAGTCGTGCAGTGATCCCAGCATCACAGCCGTGCAGGTGATGCAGTACCGGTACCTGTTGCAGTGCGTCAAAGCCAGTGCAAATCGAGCCCTTATTTTGGCCAATAACAATAATAATAATCACCAATTTGCAAACGGCTACAATGTCGATAATTCGCCGGATTATCGGGGCGAGGAGAACAATGGCTACGTGGGCAAGCAGGACCAGATGGTGGTGGAGGAGCGCACCAAGGTGAGACGGCGGAAATAGGAGATACCAAATCGAATGACGGACTTTGAGGTGAATTGGAGCAGTGAGGAGGAGGTTTTCAATAATTCGGAAGGGAATTTTGAAGATTTGGAGGAGGAGGAGGAGGAGAGGACGAATCTAGATCTAGAAGACGAATTGAACGCGATCTTTTCCAACTACACGCGCCTCTTGGACAGCCTAAGACAGGAGGCGATTCACTATGGATACACCAGCAACGAGGACGAGGACTAGAGGGGTAAATAAGGTTAACGACTTTTGTAAATAGAAGAAAACAAAGAAAAGCTCGATCTTACAGTTTGCTCAGCCCCACGTTTACTGTTGTCCCCCCATTTTCCCATCGAAATTTGCAATTCTAAATTTTTGTACATAATCATAGAAGGCCAAATCAGTATTAGAGGAAAAAAACAAGATCTCACGGAAAAAGAACAAAAATTAACGATTAGACTGAATTGAAATGAAACCATTTGCCAAACTTTTAGTTCAATTTCCATTATTATAATTGTAGAAATCTCTCTAATTACACACTAATTAGGAACCTGAATATTAGTTATTAGCCAATTATTTTGATCTCTCTCCCAAAGCCATGAAGATCTATTTTGTTTTTTTTTAGTTTTATTATTATTATATTAAAATAATAGTAAGCCATGAACGTAATTCATAAAATGTAATATTTATTAATGTAGTTGAAATCAAGTAACACAAAAAAAACATGCGAAAACTTCTTTTAAAAAGAAAAAAACAAAAAGCGCTCAATTTACAAATGGATATTCTGTTGTTTTCCGAATGGAATTGGGCCGAAGACCTATCTTTTGTGAAATTCACAATCGTTGTATAAAAGATTAAGAAAAAAAAAAACAAAGACAAAAACCAAACTATTACAAAAACACAAATCTTTAGCGGAAAAAAGAGGAACCAAATTATTGAAGCTCAATCATTACAACACTCGTTCAATAAGTGTTTTTCATGGGAGCAAATTGTTCTCAATCCCAAAAATATCATCAGCACTTTCCCGTCGTTCCCAGATCATCAAAAAGAGAGGGAGGGGAGGAGGAGGAAGGGCAGAAAGTGCACTCTTGAATTTGTAAATTTTCATGTGATTCAAACTATTGATATTATTATTATAATATTATATATAAAATTATTATTATACCATTATCTACTCTAATCTTTACATTATATAATATATATATAGGGATAACAAGAATACAAATTTTGGCAACATGAAACCTGTTTCTAAAGAATATCTCTGATGTATATTTAAGTCAATAAAATTCATTCCATGAAACGAAAATTGAATCTTTGTCTGTTTTTTACTTGTTGCCTCCTTGTTACTATGCTCCTGGCTAAGGGTATTAATTTTCAGGTGGACTCACCAATTCGGTGGGGATTTCCAGGCATTGGTATTCGATAAAGTCCGCCACGAAACTGCTGATATTTGACCAGGACCCGATGAATTCCGGAAATACGAATGATGTGGGACGAATTGTTGTGCTGACGAATTTCTGTAATAGGTTTTGATTTTATGTTGGTCAAAGATTTTTCAGGGAAAATTATTTTTTATTCTTTCAGTTTTATTTATTTTTAAAGCATGTAAGGGTCCAGGTCATTTAGAAAAAGAAAAAAATTTAATATATTTTTTGCATCTTCAAAGTGGTCAATGTGTAACTTAAATACTATATTTAACTAAGAGATATTTTATTTTTGATTTTCAAAAGATTTTTTTTTAATAAACAAACAAATTTTATAATTAAAGAAATATGAGACAATAATGTATAAAGTTAACACCATTATTAGAAGTATAATTAAAAATAAAAGTGTATTATAAATGTTAAAGAATTTTTTTAATATTCAAAGGAATCAGATAATTTTAAAAACACTGGAAAATAGTTTCAACAAATGATTTACAGTTGCGAGAAAATTAATAGCTCGCCTAATCCAATTTAATTTTTTTCTTTAATTATAAATGTACAAAGCATTATGTTTTAAAAGTTGGAATGCAGTTTTATCTACGAATATGATATTTGAATACAAAAGAAATTGCAAGTATCTCTTATAATCTTGTGACATCGTAAAGCCAATATTCGTGTAAAAATAATAGTTATTAATTAGTTAATACACTCCCAATGTACCTCTTTCGAAAATTGCACTTCTTTATTTTAATTCTATGATTTTGATGTGACCAATTAAAAAGTGGACAACTTCTGATTTTGTGCAACTCTCCAATTTTCTCTAAAAATTAATATTCTATAAAAGCATCATTTATTATTATTTATTGTTTACAATGAAAGGATTATTACAAGGTTTCACAATAGTATATATGTATATAACTGTAGTAAGTATTTACAATTGCTGTTTTATCTTATTTTTTATTTTTGTAAACTTAATAAACTAGACCAAACTAAACTAAATGGGGAGCTCAGCATGGTGATCATTTTCCTCCAATCGAGGGTCGGGGGAGACTCTAAAAGAAAATGCCCATTCGACGAACTCCAGTAGCATCTTCAAGCTCTCTCTCGTGGACAAAATTATAGCCATCTTCTCATATTCTGTGTGCTGGTCGGAGAGTAACGGCAAAAACCGGAGGCGACTTCTGGTGAGGTTGGGACAGGACAGGACTAGGTGGGTAAATGAGTCTGGAGCTTGAAGGTTGCAAAGTTGGCAGAATCTAGACGGAAGAAATCTCTGTAATCTGCCTTTCCAATAGAAGGTTTGCGATCTCGTATTCTGTACTCTCAATTGGAATAAAAGCATCATTTATAGAGAATTTATATGGTGTTCAGATATAAGATATACCAATTCATAAAACTACATATTAACTGTCAAAACTTAATGCTTTATACATTTATAATTAATTTTAAATAGAATTTGTGTTTAGCGGGCTATTACTTTTCTCGCAGCTGTATAAAAAATAAGTTTAATTTTATAATGTTCCGATTTTAGAACTGAAATTTAAAATAGTTGTTTTTAATTTCGTGTATGAAATATGTTAATAACATCCCTAATTACAGTACTAGAAATTTAGAACATAGTCTTAAAAACCATAACTATTAATTTGATTAAAATTGGCTAATGTTTTCAACTATTATAAAAAATGCATAAATAAATTGTGTATGCCTTATATACAAATTAATTGAATCATAGAAATTGTTATAAATATAATCATTTTTCACATTTATAAAATGAAAAATATTTGCATTTTAATAGCCTGCTTTTAGTAAAAAGGAATCCATAATTCAATCTTATTCAATTATGCATTATTCAAAATTAATCAAACTAATTTTTTTTCCCATTAAATGACCAAAAGTAAAGTTTTTCTTAAATGTTGATTGAGGTGTCTAATTTCGATTTAAAAGGTCGATGCAATCCTTGATTTAGTGCAACATGCAAGGTTGTCGTGATTTATCGAAAAATTGAGACCGAAAGTTCTGCTGCTTATCAGAATCTTTCTTTAATTGATCTGCTTGATATGACTCTAGCTGGGCTATAAGTATAAAACGTAGGCATTTACTCGTAAATCTACAAATTAAACAATAAATTTTTTTTCTTAAATTATGGATTATTTTAAAAAATATTTGAAATTATATTGAGAATTGAGTATTGAAACAAACTATAACTGGAAGATGTGTCTGAAAAGTCGATCTGATTACGAGTACAAGAAGTTTCTTTCAAATTATACAAGTATCTTATACGCAAATGTGTTCTTATACTCAATATACAAAATTGGATGAATTTCTATTTTTAATAGCGAAAAAAGACATGAAATATAAATCAATGAAAAATATAACTTTTCGAATAAGAATGTTGCCGTTAGAGTATTTTTGCTTTCAATACAGTTTAATTTATAACCCTTTTAATTTAAATATTTTCATTCGTAACCTAATAAATTTTGTTACTGCTAAATAAATCTTTTATTATTAAATGTAATTTTAAATTCGAAACAAATAGTTTTTTACTCCAGTTTAGTATTTTTTAATTCTTTTCAATCCAACTTAATTCAATTTGTTAAATAAATTCAAAGAAATTTCACCTGAACTCCACATTCATTTCTTGGGGCCAACATTAGGGACTTCCTGTGTTTATACTTTTCATTATACTGCCTTCGAAAATTCTCCGCAAACAACAGAAGGATCTTCTCTTTGTCAGTCACCGTGAAATAACTGGTAGGGTACTTGTCTTTAAAATCTTCTCTGATTTTCTCGGGAAAGCTAAGGTCAATGATTCCGAGTCTATTTCGGACGTTCTCCAGTTTTTCATTGGTCATCTCTTTATAAGGAAAACTGAACTTTCTATTACTTGGAACCGGCACTTCCATTTCCTCCGCTTCGTCCTCGTCGTCATCGTTTTCAATGTCACTTTTGAACGCCGGTAAATCGATTTGGAGCATCTGACCTGGAAACATCGACGGCCTTCGCGAAAGGTTCTGCAGCAAATTGATCCTCATGCTCGATTTCTCCTGCAGCTCAACTTGCTCCACGGTTAAAAATTCACTTTCCGACATTGTAACTTCCGATAATTTCAGGGAAAACTAACAATTGGGATTTAAATGAGCATAAATAAAAACAATCACCAAGGAAACATAAGATTTTTATTTCGTTTGTAAATTTGAAATTAATTTTAAGAAACTGTTTGATACTGAGCTTATTTATTAATATTAATTTATTTTAATTATTAAATAAATAAAGTTTGGTATGAGAAAAAAAATATATTATTAGAAAACGATATTTAAATTAAATCTTATTAATATTTTCTGTTAAATTGAATTGTTCCGAATTAATTTAAAAGTTTTGTTTGATTTTAAACTTTTATTTAACAAGGTAAGTTAAGTACTCTTGAATACATTTTGTTCCAAAATAATTTTATAAATACTTTCTTTTTATTTTAATGGAAATTTAAATTAAATCAAATAAAATCAATCTCGCTGTTACATTCGCCGAAACTCAAATAGAATACGAATTTGTGTCTTGACTAAGTGTGAGAAAGAGATGGAAATGTGATTTTTGAAATTTCTAGGAGCATAATTTGAATTCAATTCAGCTCACCGGTTTTTTATTAAAAATAAATTGTGGCTTTTTTTATATCTTACAAGCTGGACCCGGCAAACGTCGTCTTGCCAGCTTGTATTATTTTAAGAAAATATAAATTCAGCTAAACAAAGAAATACTAAGCAATATAGGTTTGAGCCGATGAAATTATAATTGAAAGGGGAATGAATCGTTTTACTAGATATTCAATTTAATTTCTTTTTATTTTATTATGAAAGACTGAATAGATTAATCCTGAAGCGCAAAGGAGTGGACAATGTTTTAAGTCTGTCCGTTTTGAACAAAATGTATGGTTTTCCTTCGCAACTACATGCCAAGCTGAACCCGACAAACGCCGTCTTGCCTTTTTTATTATTTTAAGGAAATATTTATTTAGTTAACAGGACGGGTCTGTGGCGATGAAATTAAAAAACGAAATTAACCTTTCAATGTTTATTTTTATTTGAATAAAAATGAAATGTGTTTCCTAAAACTAAAA
>JXOV01011112.1:676-14623 GCA_001014945.1 Clogmia albipunctata
CCGAGATATTAACTAAAATTTAATCGTAAAAGGATGAAACGCAGTGTACTTACATTACAGTTAAGCTGATTATATGCAAATGGCTGTTGAAACGGTACATATTAAAATATATAATAATATATAATATAATAATTATTAAAAATACCGACATGGTCCTATGGCATAGCCGAGACCAATATTTTGTGTCGTTTAAGGGCAACAGTGGCGATCAAATTTTGACTTTGAGCGAATTTTTGAATAGTTTATGACATTTTTTTTTCACTAGTGAAATAATAATTCAAAATTTTCACTGAGTGCGATAAAGTGAAACATTACGAAACTCAAATGGATATTGAAAAGCGTATGTTTCGATACAGGTGTGCAAAAAGACTTTTAGGTCAACAAAATATTTGAAATAAATAATCAAAAAGCAATTAAACTATGAGCGAGCAGCTCGTTTCAGTGCAATAAAGTACTAGTCTTTTTGTCAAATTATTGAACATTTATTGCAAATTCTTAATAATAAAAGATTATCAAAACAGATAAAATCCTCCTGTAGTAGTTGGTAGATAGCGTAGAACTTTTTAAAGAAACAGAACACAAAACGAAACACACACAAAAAATTAATCGTTTTTTTAAACGTTTTCCGCATTTGGTCTAACTATGTCTGCTTCTCTATCAAGGTAAGACTGTTTTGTAACAAAAAAATTAGTGCTTAATTCGAAATTCAAAACGAGATATGAGTACTTTACTTTTCAACTCCAATTTCTTGTAATTGTGAAAATTAGAATCGTCGAGACTGTCATTATTTTTAAAGATTCTTTGGAAAAGTTCTACAATGTTGGGTAGTATGAGATTCTAAATGTATCTTCCGAACCGGTGGTAACCTTTTACCGGAATTGCTCTTTGTTTATTGGATGGGTGATGTTATATTTCTATTAGAATATTTTTTATGGATTTCAATAGATTAAGAATTTGTCAAGTCAAACTTGAATAAAAACCACAATATTCAAATCATGATTGAAGTAAACAACTCTTGATGCGGATTACTTAAAAGTAGACTTTATTTCAAATCATGCGTCTAAATAGTTTGTAGCAATTTAGAAAGTTCTTCAAATTAAATATAACTATATAAAAAGACAAATTTTCCACTAAAACATTATAAAAGTCTAAATAAGGAAATGTGTCTTTTTTCTATTTTTTAATAATGATTAGACTTACCTAGTTTAAAAAAATGAACTCCAAAGCTGGAATTGCGTGTAGGTTTACTTATTCTTCAGCCTTAATAGATCGTTTTAAGCATCTTATCTGAAAAAATAATACAAGAAGAATTATTTATTATTAAATTAAGAAAAAAGTGACATTGATAAAAATCACACTTCATTCTTTATTCATTCTGTCAATGTTAAGATATTGTTTATAAATTAATTTATTTGAAATTGGTTCTTAGTATTTAAATTAAAATTGTACTTAAGTGTTCCATGTCCACTTACCATTTTGGTAGCGTAATATAATATTGGCCTTACATTTAGATTCAGTCAAATCACATTATTTTAGTTTTTAAACGAAAAAGCAATTTTGTGGTGAATATACAACAATCCCCACGGCGCCTCCACTTAAATATAAGCTGTTGTTTATTAAACACTACCGCTCATAAAAATGCGGGATATATATTTTTTTAAATAACAGTGTACAAAGTGGAGGCGCCTGGATTATATTTCCTACTTTTCTTCCATATAAAAATAATTAATAATTATTTAACACAAGATATTCACTTGCTCTTTTGTAAATTTTTATTACTATAGTTTCGATTTTTTTAAAGAAAGAATTGTTTTGGTAAGTTTCAATAAATTATAAAAAAAAGTCTTTTAATCAAGTAATTTAAAAAAAATTGTGTTGAAATGTTTTAATTTAAGCACTTTACTTAATTTGATTATTTTACATGAGTATAAATACAAGAAATTAATCATTTTGCGTATGAGTATTTATTAACAAATTTAAGTGCGCAAAAAATTATAATATATAAAATTTGCACTGTCCGTATTTAAACATCAAAATCTTCCAATCAGTCATTTGATGGCATCTTCCTCGAGATTTTTTTAACATCATCAGAATATCGCAATTCTGGGCATTCAGCCCGTATATGTTTGATGGTTTCGTAAATTAGAAGTATTTCATCGTCCTGGAATTTTGTTTATTGTCTTAAAAGCGCGTTCTTCCTCTACAAATTAGATAGGGAGGATATTGCAAAGGAATGGCAACCAAGTAGTTGGCGGCGAATAAACAGTGCCGCTAATAATTCTCATAGTTTTATTAAGTTGGACAAAAATCATGTGAGCATGAGAACATTTTAACCTAACTAATGTGCAGTACTCGGCACAGGGATAAATAAAAGACAGAGGTGCAATGCAAAGGTACTTACCATTTGCTCTCAATGTTGTGTGGGTCAATTTTTGGATTAAATTGTTTCTCGCACGCAGCTTTGCGGACAGATTAGATAAGTTTTTACTGAAATTGAGACTTCTGTCTAGAGTTGTACCCAGATATGTTGGTTCAAAATTATTTTATAAAGTTTGTTCTATAAGCATTTCCCAGCCTCGCGGTTATTTATATGGAAGCAAGAGCTCACAGTCTTAAGTTTGTGATTAAGCGACATTTTTTTTAACTTAGTCATTTGTTAGATTTCAGAACAAATTTTGATAAGATTCTTGCCTTGGTATGCAAAAGTACAGAGAAATGTACAAGCTCTTAATTTAGGGAGATCATGAATATATAAATTGAACAGTATATAAGACAAGACAGAGCCTTGGGGAGACTATTGTGTGCAGCTTGTGACACCGACTAGTTCTTTATTAGTTATTCAAAATTACTTGAAATTTAAACAGAAACTCTTTTATACATTATTTCTTAATAAATAAGAAACATCAGATTTACTTTTAATAGTTGATTAAGAACTATGGAAAAATAAGATGAATAAATCATTAATAGCAACACCAAATAGTTTTCATAGCGAACGCTATAATTATTAAATTTTCCTAAAAACGGTTATAAGCTAACACTTTATTTCTAATGAATATATACAGTATGATGAACGATAATTTAAGTCCGCAATTACCGACAATTCTTTTTTGCTAACACAATGGAAACTCAGAATCGATTCCTAAAAGTGTCCACCTGGTCCACCTGGACTTCTTTTGATTTTATCGGATTTCCTTAACAAAATTTAATACTAAGATAATAATTTTTAGAAATATTTCCAACGAAAAAACCAATTGCAAATTCTAAAATTCTTGAACTATATTCTACATTTATTTGCAGTTAAACTCATTTTTTAATCAGAAGTATTTACAAATATAGGTTTTCTTAAAAAGAATTGTTGGTTTTAATTTTTTTTTAAATTTATACTCAATTTATCAGTATAATTTTAATTTTGTATAATAGAAATAAATTTCCCTTTTGATTCCTGTAAGGAACATAGGGGTTTTCAACCTCAACCAACGGGTTTTCGACAAAAAAATTACATAAATTATAAATCATATATTTACTTTACTGACTGTTTATCCCCAATTAACTCTAACCATCATTCGTTGATTTAATTCATACTAGCTGTCCATATTACTTACATTAAACACATAAACAAATTTTTTAGCTAGTACATTACTAAGTAACTTGTAAATAAAACTAGCATTTAATAATAATAATACCTTATAATAACAATATTTTCCCATTACATTCCATTACGGAGCTTAGAGTAGTCTCAGCCTCAACCAACCGGTGATGGACTTTTCGTGACTATTTGTTTTTCAGTGAATTAGTAGTCAATTAATAGCACTTAGAACGGTTATAAACGGATCCATTCTATCCGTCCATTTTATTTAAATTTTTGCGGCATTACTTATAATTCGCTACGAACATTATTTCGCAATGTTATTGATATACCCAAATGAAAACTTTTTCGCACTTGAAAAATATCCCCTTAAGATTCGATCACACGACCTCGAGGAGGCAGTCAAGGGTGCAAAACACTTGACTATAAGGCATATTAGGTTATTTAACGTCATGAAAGACTTATAACAATAAAGGATGTTTGCTAGATATTGCACAAAACAATTTAAAAAGAAAATCGTAAATGAAATTAGGCTTTCAAGTTTGTAAAAAAATAAGGGGAAAAAATAAAACAAAAACGAGTTTTTAATAAATTAAACACTTCCCTAGTAAGATTTTATAACAAGATCCAAATGATTTTAATTTGATGAACAAAATTATGTTTTTACTCACTACATAAACTAACTAAACAATCACAAACTTTATCCAACTACTCTATGCACAACCAACGTACTACTTTATATAACTTAAAAAATTCTGTTATCACAAAATTTACATGTTTTAGCATATAAAAGCTATTAATTATAATTTATTCTAATTAAACTGATAGAACTGTACAAGAAAATAATGAATGGTATACACATACTATAAATTAATGAATGATAAATTAATTTTTTTTTATTATAACCTACTTAAAAAACGGAAAGGGGTACCAGCGAAAAAACCTAATAAAATTAGAAATCAGATTATTTTTGATCTATTCGATTATGGAAATGTAGTGTATATTATTTAAACACTTTACAAATAATTTTGATGTGGAAATTTTTCTACCTAATAAAAATTAACTTGTGTTTTCGATCCTTCGTAAAAAAAGTTATAATCTACGAACAATTTGATGTACTTGTCAAAATTTAGGCACCATATTTCCCCAAAAATTGTTCAATTAGTTGAGTTTAAAATTGTATGTCCTCGGGTGCAAAATCAGTAATAATATAATTTTTCTTCTCCTAGCCTTTTGTTCATTTCACTTGGCTTTCTCCATTCCTCTCTAATCTGGGTAGTATTTTTTTTCCACGTCGTTTGAACTTTACTCCTCGTTGATTTTCATACTAGTTGTTTCGTTTTTTGTTAACCGGCTGTCACCACACGTTAAGACAGTAGCTCATCTAACCAGAGCTGTGTCTTGCTGCCGTTGTTCTTCCTAGGACTGAATCTTCCGCCACCAAGATACCAGTATAACCTGGTCTTTACTGGAACTGAAAATGCATTTCCCACTGTAGCAGATGGTACTTGCCAGTTTTCAGTTCTCCTCACTCGTTTGCGTTAAAACCCAACCTTCCTGCAGGTTGCTCAGTTTAACACAATCCATCAAGAGAGGATAAGTATAGTTGTTGGAACATAGAGGCTAAGTGGACATAAAGTGTCCTATATTGCGCGTATGTTTCCGTTTGAATGAAAAATCAATAAAGAAATTAGATAATAAAATAAATAATATAATTGTCTTATATATAAAATTCTCTTGTCACGCTACGTTTGACCAAGCTCCTCTGAAACGGCTGTATCGATATTAAGGGTGAGTAACCCCAAATTTTTTTAACAAACTCATTTTGAAAGGTTGCTTTTTCTCTATTAATTATGATTAAGCATTATATTTTAATGTAAATATACAAAAAAAAAGTAGTTAGTATTTTTCCCAGAAAAAGCTACCCCCCTTTTTTTTATTAAATTAAGCATTGACAAAAATACGACGAAACATTTTTACAACCCAACATATGAAGGGTTATCCATTGTAAATTAATGTATTTATTTTTTTTCAAAAGCTTCTGTTTAAAAATTTAATATAATAGGCTATAGAAGTTTTTAATACTCCTACGAAACGATTTGATCAATTTTGACATTTGACATTTGTCAAATAACCAAAAAAAGAAAAAGAGCTTTTTATGAATAGATAACGATTAAGCCATGAAAAATACATCTACAATAAAATTACACCTTTCACCTACCTTACAAGGGTCAACTCGTAATCAATTTTTTAACTTTTATTTTAATTTAAATCATGGACAATTTTTATGCGCTCCCAAAACAATTCAAGTTAGTAAGGGTGAGCTACCCCTAATAAAAATTTTCAAACAATGCCATGTTTAAAGAACTATATGGTTAAACCGATTTTATTTGAATATTTGGGCATTTTAAACCGACCTCCCGGTTTAAACGTTTTTTTATACTTCTAAATGTTAAGGGTGCGTCACACCTAATCTTTTTTACTTTTTTCGCAAAAGAAGTATTTTGGATTTAATTATTATTAAGTGTCCTGGCAAGTAATGTCTATTCCATTTTTATGCTATTTCTTTAGTTTTGAAAAACAAATTTTATTCATAATAATAAAATTGTCTAGAAACTTTCCTAGCTAAAAACCGATGGTTTTACATGCATGTGGCAATAATATATTTCGATACAAGTGGTGAAATAAAGGTTAACAGCACGAATTTACCAAATGAGTACTGTAATAACCTATTTCACATGCGTATTGAACGCTATTTTGTGTAATTTTAAAAAAATACCAGTTTACTGATAATTAATAATAAAACCGTTCACAAAATAAATAAAAATAAATACTTTAATAATAATGTGCAGAGATTTGGTTATGACAACAACAATTAATTTCATTTATTTGGTAACTAACATGCGTGAAAACTTTGAAATATTACCGCACGCGTGTTGTAAAGCAAACCGTTACAGAACCAATTTGAAAACTGGCTACTTTTCGATGCGAAATTGCACAAAAATAATAACTTAATTATTTTTAAAACAAATATTAGTCTTAATTTGGAATGTAAAGACGTAGAATTAATAAAAGATTGAATTAAATTGACACAGATTATTTATGATGTTTAGAATATCAACAGGTGAATTCATTTTGAATGTATTGATAGTTTTTTCATACAAATGTAGAATAGATTTTTACAACTAGATAGCGTAATTGAAGTACGTAGATGGAAGCTAGAATGACGTTTATACAATAGCAATTAGTTAAGCCTTAACTTAATTAACTGTGTTTGGTATGCTAATTCTAATAAAATACAAAATTTGAATTGTGAAACTGTTCTCTATCTGGTAATAAATTATTAAGTCTTTACACATTAAAATTATCACCTAATTAACATTGCAAAACCAAAAATAACTCAATTTTGCGATATTTTATGAATAAATAAAATATTCTATTTTTTCTGAAAGTTATAAATACTCGTATAGTGAGTAGATAAAAAACTTTACTTATTCGATTTACCTGAGTTACTTTTCCGTTAGGCATAAGCTTTACATAAGCTCCAATTTATAATAAAGAATTAAAATAAGGATTCGTTTTTATCCGTTTATCATTGCTAAACCCATTTTATAACTACTTTTATCATAATAATATTTGTACTGTTAAGGTCGTTTTCAGACACCACTGTTGGAAAGTGTTTTAAACGCACTAGTGTTCTTTGTTATAAAAGTGTGGCTTCGAATCATATAATCATATGATTTGTAATTTATTGATTTGTCTCTAATGAGGTGTTTCCGCACTTTGACCTGAAGATCTATTGTACTTCCACATATCTCTGCTATCTGCAGTTGGGCGTATTGCCCTTAGATGTTTCCATCTCTGCGATGGTTGTCAAATTCCCAATCTATTCATTTGTCAATCTTTCATAATTGACAACTAATATNATTGAATATCATTTCTATAAATCATTATTTGCTATGACCTGATTAGTACCATGAGCTGATGGTTCTATATAAAGACTATTTTATTGATATGCTTTTGCCACCGAAACAGAACACACATACTACGAAGAAGACATCTCCTTTCATAGCTTTTATCTGTATCCGTTTCTTGAACAGCTGCACAGTACTCGTATTAAAAACATCCGGTTTTTATCTCTTCGATTCTGTGTATCCCATCTAATCTTTGAAAACCTGTCTGAATTCGAACAAATAGTGTTGCTGTCATTGGTTGTTTGAATGTTGGGGCCGGAGCTAATATTTTGTAAATGTATTTAAACAAATATTAATCAATTTTTTTATTAGTTGATAATTGCAAATGAATTTTAGAAATAAGAAATCACTCCTTTACTGGGATTTGAACATACGATTCCAATTTTGTGATGCGATGAAAATTGTACAGATCTTTTGTGGACAGAATTTATGGTTGGTTCACTTTGTCTTGTCCGTCCCTTTTCAACTTCCACCTTCCATGTTCCCTGTTTTTATCCTTATAACATTGTAAATATTGTAATAATGATCAAATTTAATTAGATATTAATAAACGCATCTCTTGTTTGAACCAATGATCGTAATAGATATTTTATTTATTTTCTTACAATTATTAAATATCCACATAACTTCCTTACTCACAAGCTATCATCTAACTATCCGCTCTCATTTGACTCCAACTCAAGAAGAATAAATTGAGTTAAAATATTTTCTAAAGCATATTAAATTTAGTGGGGAGATTTGTGGACATTCAGATAAGTCCCAATCACACATTTTGATTAGGAAAACTACGGACAGTATGGGAAATCATAATCTAATTGCAAAACTGTAGCTAGAGATTGTACGTCTTGTTTTAAGTAACTTTAATTTTGGAAAAGTAACATGACAATAGTTTGAGAGTTTTTCATTAAATCGCCGATTTTTTATGATTTTGATGTTAACTTGTTTAAAAGGTCTATCAAGGACTATAGAGCCAAACGAATGTATAGAAGTAATTATTTATTTTAAAAAAACTTGTTCTCCTGTATAACAATTTTAATTATATATTTATTATGTTGGTACACACTTTTGGATATCACTAACAATGTTAGACCTGGTCAGGAGAACAGGTACGTTAGTCAAACAAGTTCTTACATTAGCGAGGGCGGTTACAGCTTGGGCATTTACGTCATTGTAAATGGTATCAGCCTGCTGTTGGATCAAGTCATAGTTAATAGAAGCAGCTGCCACTTCGGCACATCCTTTGGCTGTTTGCTTCTCCGATTTTGTGGAACAAACGTGAATGTGCTCGACACAGTTACAGAGTTTGTCTTCCACATCGAGAGCAGTAGAATTGAGAGTACTTATTCTGTTTCGAGTGGCGGTCCTATTAAAAGCGGAATCAGAGGCGGATATACAAGTATCGACAGCAGCCAGCATATCGTCTCGAAATTGATTAATTACAGGTAACTGTTTTTGAAGACAATCCTCTATAGTGGTGACAGTTTGATTATACATAAATTCATAAATGACAACTGACAACCACCTTGCATTATCTAATATGTTTAATCGTCTATTGAGCTCTGACGTGCGCCTGTCGATTTCAAACTGGTCAAATCGTTCCTCAACGCGGTCCTGAAGATCACTTATAATATATGACACATTGGATTTGTAGTTTTCAAGCTGATTCCATAGTCGACCCAAGCACAGGAAGTCCAATTTGGAAGCACAGGACCTAAGAGTCAAAGTTGAAGAAGTCGAATGGCGACGTCCATGCTTACGGCGATGCGCTTCAGCAATTGTGCTCTAATTATAAAGTAAACTTTTTTATCTTTTATACGTAGGAGTAGAATATATTTACCAGTGCTAATAAGGACACTATTATAAAAATCACTGTTTGAGACTTCATGTTCTCAAATTTCTTAGCCGTTTGTTTTCAAACAGATGCTTTTATACAAAAAAGTTTGTATTTGGATTGATTAGAAAGTGTCAGTTCTATAAATTATCATAACTCATGGGAATGAGATTAAATTTCGACAACTCGAATAATTTCACATTTTTATGTTTTTTACTAGCTTATTTCCAATAAAAACATCAACTTAGATTTATGTTTATATTGTTACAATATTCCTTTTCCGATTAAACATGAAAACCCATTTTATTATCAACACACTGCCTGTACAGGAGGAAGAGTAGAGTAGGGTTAATATGTTTATCCATTTTAGATACATCAAATTTATATTACTGTTCTAATATTTCTTATGTCAAAGACGTTTTTAGCCCAAGAATGGGTTAATGAACTCTGCAAAGAACTAATGCTTCATCTCTATTGATAAATGCACTTCTGCAAAGCACTCGTTTTGCTTGTTATTTAAAGTACTACTCATTTAAGGAATTGGCACCAGTGCACCAAAAATTTGGAATCTGATATTAAAAGAGTTTTACAATCAATTATCTAAAAATTAATATAAAATTTTTCTGATCTAATCCGCTGAAAAATTAGTTTGTCCTTCCCGCCTTTTTGTTTTTTGAATTTCGCGGCTATGTACAAAGCGCTACAGAGCTGGCAATACTATACATAATTTGAAAGGTCTTGACATAACGTACAAAATGGCACTATGCATGATTAGTTTTGATATTGCATTCAACAGTTATAGACGTGTAAACATAGAGTTCACTAACGCCGAAATTCGCGTTATTTTATATTTTCCTTCGTTAAATGCAACTCCGCTAGTAAAACATTCCGTGAGATTAATAGTGTTTTGTTATCACTTCGAACTGCGGAGGAATGGTTTCGACTATTCAGAGTCGGTGAAAACGACATCATGGACAATTTTACACCATCTGCAGAAAGCTGGATACAAAAAAAACCTTACGTTTGGGTGCCGTATGATTTTACGCAAAAAAATCTGCTGGTTTGAATCAACGCCTGCGATTTGCTGCTGAAACGGAACGAACTCGACCCATTTTTGAAGCGGAGTGTCACTGGCGACGAAAAATGGATTACATACAACAATATCAAGGGAAAACGGTCATGGTCGAAGGCTGGTGAATTGTTCTAAACAGTGGAAGGGAATCATCTACTATGAGCTGCTCCCATATGGCCAGACGAAAAATTGGACCGCTTGAAGCAGGCAATTGATCATAAGCGTCCAGAAATGGCCAACAGGAAGGGTGGAGTATCCACCACGACAACGCCAGACCACACACTTCGTTGATGATTCGTCAGAAGCTACGGGAGTTCGGTTGGGAGGTTTTATCGAATCTACTATATAGCTGGGACATAGTGCCAAGTGATTATCATCTGTTTCAGTCCATGGCGAACGTCCTTGGTGGTGTAAGGTTGGACTCAAAAGAGGCTTGTGAAAAGTGGCTGTCCGAGTTCTTCAAAACTAAGGAGGGGTCTCTACGATGGGGGTAATATGAAGTTGCCGTCTAAATGGAAACAGATTATCGAACAAAACGGCGCGTATTTGGACTAATATTTTACCCCATAAAGTCTATAAACATATTCCAACACCTAATAATTTTGGAGCAGAATGTCTTGAATAATTAGCATGCATAATTTTATCGCAGTTGTAAATTATTCAATAATAAACATGTCTTAAAGGTGTCTAATCAAAACTGTAATCAAGTGTAAGGTGGAGCATAGAGTTAGTATAAAAGTTCAAATTTCTCTTTACTAATCCAACCAAAGTCCTAGAACATGAAGTCTCTAACGATTATTCTGCTTTTGATTTGCGTCAATACTTTGGTAAGTTACCACTAGTGATTTTTTAAAGTAATTAAGTCGTTAAAATTATATAGGATCAATTTGTCGGAGCTCATCCACCAGAAGACCATGATCATGAACACCATCATCACCACCACCATCATCCTCGGTATCCTCCAACTCAAATGCAGTTGACTTCGTGTGCATCAAAGTTAGACTTTCTATGTTTGAGTCGTTTGAACAACGTTATTGAAACCTACAAAGACAATGCGGCAGCTATATTGAATAAGTTGAAACTTGATATCACTGACAGGATCGAAGTATTTGAGTCTTACAAGATCAGTAATGAAAACGAGTGGATTCTATTTGTAAATAAGGCTACTATTGCTTTAAATACACAACTTGGATTGAAACTGGCAGGTGATCCTCCTGCAGCAACTTTGTCTTGTGCTGCTTTATTATACAAAGAGATTCTTCTCTTCGACACTGTGAAATTAAACGGTGTCCAGAATTGTATTGAAAACAGTTTTGTAAACTATCCAACACGGAACGTGACACAATTAACTACAACCGCTGCTGCCGCCACAAATAAGATTTGCGACTGTGTCTCCAACATCACCACTTGTTCATCCACGGGAGATAAATCAGCTGCCAAAGGATGCGCTGAAGCGGCAGCTGCCAATTTGAACATTGCTTCGATTCAATCGCAGGCTGATACCATTCTTGCACAAGTTGATACCGATGCCAGGACCAAAAATACAGAGTATACTGCCTGTTTGAATGGTCTTAACATTACTACAGATAGGCAAAATCTTTCAACAAAAATCAACGCTTGTTGATTATAAGATTTCACAAAGTTCTGATAAAAATTTTTGGTTGTAATTGCTATTATTTATTGCTACAATTTATAATAAACTCTGTCCCCTAAGAATTTGTAGGGTTTATTTTTAGTCACAAAACAATAAAGTTTTGATTAATTGAAATCATTCTGTTATTGAACTTAATCAATTAAATAAAGTTTATGTTTTTATTTTCAAAAATTTATATTTAATTGTAACCATCGAAGGCAAGAACTATTACTCTCAATGAGAACAATTTAATTTGGTCTATGAATCAACTTCAGTTTTCACATTTTTTCAGGTTTTTCAAAACTGTTTTAAAATTTATTGATGTTTTTTACAATCATTAAAAACTGATAGCTTCAAAGATTTTCCTTTTTATTTACAGAAATTATAATGACTTAAAGAGAACAGAATATATGAGTAGTCCATAATATGTATAATACAAAATATTTTTTTTATTGTTAAGTTAAACTTGATTATATTTATGTAAATATATTAAAATTTAGGTAAATAAATGAGTTTTCTAATAAATTACTTCGTTATATTTTATTGATTAAATAAATCTTAATTTGAGAATAAGTATTTTATTATTCAATTGTCCCAAAACTAGCTATCTGGTGTCTTATGACACGTTTTTGAAGAAGATTACTCGTATGAAAATTTACTCATTGATTAAATTAGATTTTTTCATAATTCATTTAGTTTTAAAATTGCATAATTAAAAATTTAATTAATCTATATATTTAAACACAAATTCTTTACCTAGTCATTCAAGTTTTTTTTAAAATTAAACTCAATTGATATTTGCTTATCCTTTTTAAATATTCAATTTAAAAATAATATAAAATCAACTAAAAGATTTAAAATAAAATTATGGCAAAAATATTAAAATATTCATTTTTATACAAATAGATGCAGACGACTGGTGCAAAACCAGTTAGTAGACACACCTTTGAAATTCCCCTTAATGTAGGCAAACCAATTTTAATAGACTCCATAAAAGGTTAGCTTTCCCACATAAAAAACAATGACAAATGTAAGATGAATCATTTTATACTGTTATCTAAGAATTTGATTTGTATTTGATACATTTTAACTGATAGAGGAAATAAGGACAAAATGACATAGGGGGTGTTTTGGATATTGGTTGTTTCTAGCTTGCCCATGACTGAGCTATCATGTGACCCAAATGGTTTTCGCTAACCTGGCAAAACGTATTCATTCCATGCGTCTAAGGGTCCGGGCACTTAGTAGTTATTCCAGCGTAACGAGTTTTTATTCACATTCAGTTTATTTGAGCACACTGTAAGCATTTACTAAATTACATATTATCCTGATGTCTGTTTTATTCCTTAAGGATTAATTGTGTCTTAAAATAAGTTTTTCTAGAAATAGAAACATATTTATATATTTTTTTTCTTTAAAACGACATATGGATAAAATGGTATACCTGGAGTTTTGTCTTTTAGTGGTATTTATTTAATTTAGCAGTATATATTTTGTCCATAAATAGTCAGAATGCCCAGAAATTATATACACACAATCCGTCGTCAGTCCTGGATGCATGACAAGTCGAAATTTTACTAATATACTTATGATGAACAGAGTTATTTGCGAAATTATGTATAAAAAAAACTCTAATGAGGTGATCCCGCACTTTGACCTTAAGATCTATTGTGCTCCCTCTTTTATCTCTGCTCTCCGTAGTTGGGCGTATTGCCCTTACATGTTCCCATGAATGCGAAGGTCTAGCTCTAACCAAATGGTTTACGCAATCAGATTTGTCAAATGTCCTATCTATTCATTTGCCAATCTTTGACAATTAACAATTGAATATCATTTCTATAAATCATTATT
>JXOV01011114.1:0-13926 GCA_001014945.1 Clogmia albipunctata
TTTTTTTAAAATAAATATTATTTTTCTATCGAAATTCATTACCCTGTGATTAATATTTGTTTGAAATACATTTACAAAAAATAATATCCCGGCCGCAACTCTCGAACAACTAGTGTCGCCAATACTATTCATTTGACCAGACAGGTTTTCAAAGATTGGATGGATTGCAAAGAATCGAAGAAATAAACCCGATTTTTTTTTATAATACTCGTAATCCGCTGGTATTCAATGAATGGATACAGATGAAATTATCAAAGGGATGGTCTTCTTCGCTGTATGTGTGTCAGTGTACCTGTCAATAAATATGCTCTATATAGAATCATCAGTTCATGGTGCTGCTCACATTATAACAAATAATAATTCGTAGTCATGTTATTCAGTTGTCAATTGTGAATGATTGGCAAATGAATAGATAGCGCATTTGAAAAACTTTGATTAGGTAAAATCAATTGATTAGATCTAGACCGGTAGCAGTTGTTGAGTCGTCGTCGAAGAAGAAGTTAATGTCTATACTGCCTCATTGTGCGGTATTGATTATTGGTTTTACTTTAACATCCCTGTCCATTCTGTCGATTAATAATATTAAAAATGCTTTCAAAGAATTACTTTTATTAAATTGAATCATTCAAAACGACATTGACTTCCATATTAACTTGATCAATTTGTTGGTATTTTTTTTATTAAATTTTATCTCAATATTTTAGTATCGTTGTTTTGTAGAATTTTACATTTTCGTAGAAATCATTAGCAATGCTTTTTATTGCTCTACGTGCTTTAATTATAAAATTGTTGTGTTTTTTTTTATTACCGAATAAATATTTCCAACAAATTAATATTTACCCAATTCGTTCGTTCCCAATTTGCACGGTTTTTGATCACAAGTCTTGTTAGCTTAATTTGGATGCGATCGTTCTTTCACATCAATGAATTTTGCTTGAAAAGACACTTATTAATAAATAATGGGGATATTAACACAATTTTTGTTGTAGTTTTTAATCATTTATTATGTTTAATTTATTTCATTTAGATGATAATTATATTATTTCCCTTTTGATACTGGAATTATGTGATTTAATTTTGTTGACTTCTTTGATCTCTTTGTTTTAATTGTTAAATTATCAAAATGATGTTTAGATACGTTTTATTGAAACTAAAAAACTAATTGACGTTAATCAACAAAACAGTCAATAAATTGTAACACCTGAGTTTATTGACTTCAATGTTTATTTTCACATCCACTCACAAACTCTATTAAAATATTGATCTCAAAAGATCTTGAAAACAAGTTTTGAAAATTAATTCATAAAGTTTTTAGACAATAACAGTTGTGAGTACTATATTAATTGCATTAAACCTTGAAAATTTAATAAATAAACTCATTAAATTTCTATTTCAGTTCCAGTGAAAAACATGAAAAATTATTGATCATTTGTATTCGGTGTGTTGGTGATCAATTAAAAGCACTGTTTGACTTTTGATGCGTGGGCGAAGAACCCGCTCTTGGATGTATATCGCCCAAACTCTCCCTAGTCTATCCTAGATATCAAAATTTCTGTTCATAAATGAGTTATTGTAAGTTCTTAATCTGTCTCGACACATTGATTTGACTCAGTAGCAATCATGTTTTTTATTGTCTGCTGTTTAACATCTTTTTTAAAGAAATTCTATTTCATAGTATTTTTTCCTAGCTACCTAACTTAATTATTTTGGAACTTCTATTTTGACCAAATTGTACCTTTTCAAGGGCAGAAAACGCCTTTGTTTTTTCTTCTTTTGCTCATCCTTTGGAAATAGATTGCTACTATTTTTTAATAAATAATCGCAAAATCTTTTCTGTCATATTTTATTGGTTGATCAAGTTCTTTACTGGGTGATGAATATCAGCAATTTTGTAGTTTTATATTTTCTTTTGTTATAACTATATTTATAAATTTTATAATTAACTAATCTAACATCATATTGTTGATTGAAGAAAATATATTAAACTGTACTTTTATAATTTAAAAAATCCTTTCCAGACTTCAACAAAAGGTGAATCACTTGGAGCGAAAACTGTCCCGAATAATCGAATCGATGAAGTTGGAGAACGGGAACAGTCAGACGATATGTGCCTTTTTGGAGCAGTATAACGAGCTTAAAAAGAAGTATGAACAGAATCGTTTGGAGTGCGAGAAGATGTCGAAGGAGACTGAATCGGTGAAGAAGAAGTGTAACGAATTGATAGAGGATCGGAATTCTCTGGCATTGGAGAAGGACGATTTGAAGCACCAATTGTTGATGGCGATTCGTCAAATGGACATGGTTCAGAGGGAGAGAGATGATCGGGTTCAGATTTTAAAACAGAACGACGACATTATAAAGGAGTTGAACCAGGTGTTGAACACGAAGATCATTGAGTTGCGCCGATCGACGGAGCAGAGGAATGCTGCGGAACAAGAATTGTCTCTGATTTTGAGCGAAAAGGACACCGTATTGAAGGAGAATCAAAAATTATCCGATGATTTAGTGATGGTGGTGAAAAAGTCCAATGAAATGGAGGCACGTTATAAAGACGAAAAGCAGAACTTATTCTACGATAACGAGAGGTTAAAAAGAGAATTGGAGACGTCAATAAGATGTAGAGAAGAAATAGTTAAAGAGTGTGAAAGTTTAAGAGAAAAAGTGGAGGACTTAAGCTCCCTAAAAGGTGATAGTAGTGAACATATGCTTAAAGGTAGGTCCGAATTTAAGTCAACTTCCAACGAAAGTTGGAGCAAGGAGATGACAGATACAAAGGAGTTTAACTTAGAGCAACATGTCCGAGATTTAGAGGCAGCAAATCAAGAGATAGAGATCCTTCGAAAGCAACTAGATAAAACCCACAATGAAATGGTAAAAGCAACTCAAGACACGGAACTGGCTAAAAGCCGCCGAGATTGGGCGATTACAGAAAGGGAGAAAATCGTCCAAGAGAGAGACAGTGTCAAAATTCTCTGTGATGAGCTAAGAAAAGAGCGAGATACAGCAATCTCCGAATTATTAGCAGCTATTCGCGATAGTGAAAGTATTAAAAAGCAAAAGGATGACGCGTGTAAGGAGATTGAGCAACTAAGAGAACACCTAGAATCACAATTATCCACAAGTGCAGCGCAATTGGCCAATCCAACAAGTTTAATTCAGAAGAATCACGGAAGATGGAGCTGTGCTTCGTACGATGGAGACGCCTTTCGGAAGACAGATACCGAGGTAATTGATATTGATATTAATGGATTACCGTCTGATGGGGAATTGGGATTAGTTTTGGACGGGGGAAGAGATGAGAACCAACTAAATACTGACAATACAAGGGTTTATGTAGTTTCAATAGCGAAAGACTCGGTTTGTGATGAGAAATTAAGACCCAATGACTGCATTATTAAAGTGAATAATTTAGACTGCTCCAACGTTTCAAGGAGAATAGTCCTGGAGTCGATTAGATCAAGTGCTCCTCGGTGTAAAGTGGTAGTTAAAAGGCAGCTTATGAACGCCTCCCATTTGTACGAAGCGCAATTGAATTTAAAGTGTGGAAGAGGTCATGGTTTGAGTTTTGAGAGCGGTATTTACATTTCGAAAATTGATCCCGGGTCTCTGGCAGCAAGGGACAATAATCTAGCAGTAGGAGATCGCATAATAAGCATCAATAAACGGTCTATGGAGGGAATAAAAAACCCAAACGATGTTCTAATGTATTTAGACGACAACCGGAATGAGTCTGCAATAATCGTTGCATTAAAGCAAATCGGACAGATGAACGCGAATAAATTGATGTACAACAAATTAACCAATGTGTGCACCCAAACGGATGAGTCACCATTAATAGCTCGGCTTTACGACGAGAATAATAAACGGTTATCGATACCGTCATCGGGTTTGAATAGCTCGGAATTAAAAGCTGTGCAAACTGGCTCAGCTTCTCAAGGAATGACGACGTCATCTTCGCCATCAACAACAGCTACGCCATCAGCGAAATCCACATCAAAACTGACGGAATTGTTCAAAATAATTCGCGGCAAGAGCCAAAAGTATGCAACAGAGGTGGATGATTCAGTTTCTTCTCAAATGCAGAACGAAAACGAGGCGATTTCACTCTTGGACTCGGTTTTAAACAGTGAGAATTCGTCCAGTTCTAAGCTAAAGAGGAATAAGAGAAAGAAGGATTCTAAAGACTCGAGCAATGGTAAGAACATGGGAACATGGCCCAGGGCTAATATAATAGCCCATGAAGACTTAAGCGGGACTATAGTGCAAAACAGGAATAGAGAAAGACCAACTTTGTCGGTTTTTAACTCGGGAATTTCTCCTCCGGAAAAGGAGTCTAAAACTAAAGCGACTAGAGATAATGACAAATACTTTGATCAACATCCAATTCAGTTAAAGTCTCAAGTGTCTATTGGAAATACTGCCTTTACTAGCCCTGTTCAGAATCCTAGGAATCAGTCTAATTCAAATCCAGTCCCTTATAGACACTCTGTTTATGGAAGTTCTCTCGAATCTGATCCAATTTTGCTGTCAAAAAGTCAAGGGCAATCTATATCCCATGGAAGTCATCATTTAACTAGCTCTGGTGGAATGGTGAATACAATTTCAAGGATTCCCCGAAGTACGGATTATGAGAGACATCATCACAATCAGATGAACAGAATGAGTTTGAATTTTACTCCCTCTGATCAGAGTTTGGTCTACAATATGTCAGAAAAGAAGCCTCAAAGTGGATCAACAACTCCTAATCAACAGTACTTTGCGGACCTAGTGGCAATGAAAAATCCCCAACACCCTTATTTAGTCCCTAAAATCCCGCTAGATCTTCCAATGAAGCCCCCAAGTAAGGAAGCGTTGGATTTTTATGGAATGAAACGGTTTCAGAAGAATGTGTCTAAGTATCCCAGTGATAGTGACAACTTAGGACCTATGGAGAATCATAGTCATGGAATGTCGAGTGGAAATACAAGCACTCTTCCCTCATATTCGAGAATTCAGTCAATGTATGGTCCTTCGAGCCGGACTCAGAATATGATTCCTAAATTCGTTCATCCGCATCCGGTCCATGGAAATCATATAAGTCCTCTAGCGTCTCCCATCACCACTCAGCCGGCAGATTCGACAGGTGTGCTAGCAGCTCCCTCGGGCAGTATTCCCGAGAAATCCGAATTTGAAAGCTACGTGTCAGGATATCATCACTCCCATGGAAACTCTATCGATTATCCCTATCATAGAAGCAGGTATCAGGCGATACGAGATGAGATTCCTAGTCATTATTCTGGAGGGTGAGAGTTCTTTTCCTTTTGATTACATATTTTTATTGTATTTGAATTTCGTTATTATTTTCTAGATTTTGTTTGAGTTTAGTTATGTTTCTCGAAAGTACGAGAATTTTTCATTTAAATGTTCCTTACTATTTTGGGTTTTTGATGTTTAAAAAATAGAGTTTTATTTAATTAATATAATTGTTTATTTCATACTAAAGAGAAAGATATATCATTTAATAAAAACCATATCCGCCAAATAGTTCCCATTGTTGCACTATAGAAACCAAGATTATGTTTCGTAAGATTTTCCATGATCGATTCACACTTTTTATTAAATTTATTAAATCCGAACTTTCCACTTTGATTATCCCTGATTTATTATNAATATATCATTTACTAAAAACCATATCCGCCAAATAGTTCCTATTGTTGCACTATAGAAACCAAGATTATGTTTNGATATATCATTTAATAAAAACCATATCCGCCAAATAGTTCCCATTGTTGCACTATAGAAACCAAGATTATGTTTCGTAAGATTTTCCATGATCGATTCACACTTTTTATTAAATTTATTAAATCCGAACTTTCCACTTTGATTATCCCTGATTTATTATATATAATAATATTTAAATAGCTCCTTCCTTTTCACATTGTAAATAGGGAGGTATCCGTTGGACTCTTTATAAAANTCGTAAGATTTTCCAAGATCGATTCACACTTTTTATTAAATTTATTAAATCCGAACTTTCCACTTTGATTATCCCTGATTTATTATATATAATAATATTTAAATAGCTCCTTCCTTTTCACATTGTAAATAGGGAGGTATCCGTTGGACTCTTTATAAAAATAATCGATGTTTTTTCGGAGAACTATTACATTTTCATTATTTTCTATATTCGTTTAATTTATTAATTTTAGTTATATTTCTCGAAAGTATTTTTCATTCCCAACTTTCATATTGTGGGAAATGCAATTGTTAAGTTCATTTACATTAAATACTATTTTACTGCTTTTTTACTTAATAGTCCATAACCCCGTTTCATTTTTTCGACCGTTATTTTTAATTATGTTTGTTACTGGAAATTTCATACGAATTTCATAGTCCAGTTCAAAATCAATCTTAGTAATCAACTTCCTTCATTCACAGAATTGACAATTCGTACACATTTGTTTACATTATTTTTCGTCTTTTAGTTACGAAGGAGGAACTTTTCCGAGGAAAAAGGAGAATCAGCGATTTCGGATTCCGTCCAACCATAGTGTGACTAGTCGTGGCAGTGGGGTGAAGAACAGCACGGGATCGATTGAGCATCACGGCAGCGAGAGGGGATCTCCGATGCCGATTTTTCAGGTGGAGGTTCTGAGTCACGGATCGCATTTGAACAAGAGGAGCACAATGACCGAGTACTGTTACGGGCAGAAGCCGAATCCAGGAGATTTGCGCCGAGTGACAATCGACAAGTCGGTCGAACCCTTGGGCATCACGATCAGGTGCAAGAACAACGGAGGAGGGATTTTCGTATCAACGGTGACGGAGAATAGCATCGCCAGCCAAGTGGGACTGCAAACTGGGGACCAATTGCTGGAAGTGTGTGGACTGAATATGAGGTCAGCCACCTACGACTTGGCTGCCAGTGTTCTAAGGCAGTGTGGAAATTCGATGACCATGCTCGTTCAATACAATCCTGACAGTAAGTTTTTTTTAACTTATAAGTAAAAACTCCTTATTATTATACTAACGGTCCTCAATTTTATTTATTAGTTTTCATTTTACAGTCTGTGGAATTTCTATTGAATCTCTTTTTCTATAAATTAGTTTTGTTGAAATTCAACCATTTCTATTTCTAATTTATTATTTTTNAAACTTATTAGTAAAAACTCCTTATTATTATACTAACGGTTCTCAATTTTATTTATTAGTTTTCATTTTACAGTCTGTGGAATTTCTATTGAATCTCTTTTTCTATAAATTAGTTTTGTTGAAATTCAACCATTTCTATTTCTAATTTATTATTTTTAGAATACGACGTCGATGCTGGTCAAAGCACGGACGATGAGAGCATTACACCGTCTGGATCGACTCCTAGAAACTCTCCTGGAGAGAACAGGAATCAATTGCGTTTGCCCAAAACTTCAATACAACCCAATCCCAATCAAAAGTCTCCAACATCAAAGCAGATTGGTAATGTGGCTCAAATTATTCACCGAAGTTTGTACGCTCCATCGTCCTCTTCATCCGTTCCGAATTCTCCGTCAATTTTATCCACTTCCTCGTCCGTTCAAAATGAGAAAGTCATGCTGATTCCAACGAAAAATAACAGTAATATTATGAACACGAATCCTGTCCAGGTTGGAGTTGGACTGGTGCCTCCAGGTGGAATGAACTTGCTCACAGAAATCGACTCGTTGAAGTCGATCAGCAATACCCCGAGTGCAACGAATATCTATCAAGAGGAGCCACGAATGCTGATCATTGAGACAAAGAAGAAGGCTTTGGGAATCAGTTTTGTGGGAGGAAATAAAACCGGAATCTTTGTCCATCGAGTTGTTCAGGAATCACTCGGTGACAGCGCTGGGATTCGAGTCGGAGATCAGATTTTGGAGTTCAATGGGACGGATTTGAGGATCGCAACGGCAGAGCAAGCCTATTTAGAAATCGCAAAGCCCACTGATAAGGTCTCTGTTGTGGTTCAGCATAATATGCAAAGTAAGTCTTTTTAAAATAATATTATATAATATTAATTATATAAATCAATGTGCTATTAAAATACAATCTTATCAATTTAGAATTCAATCAAATTGATCCGGACCAAGAGAGCATCGATTCGTTGTACATTAAAGTGGCATTCGATCGAACGGGAGAATTAGGCGAATCCGAATTACGATTTTCAAAGGATGACGTTCTTTATGTCGACAATACAATGTTTACTGGAACTCCTGGTTTATGGAGAGCTTGGACTTTAGACGAATATGGTCTGAGAGTTTCTTGTGGGTTGATTCCAAGCCAATCCAAGTGAGTGTCTTTAAATTTATTTGTTCTAAATGAAATTTTGTTGGAGAAAGACAACAGATATTATGTCTTTCTTTTAAAAACTTTTATTTTATTTCAAAACAATCAATTTCAATTCAATTTACAGAGTAGAAGAAGATATCCACCTTCGTCTTCATCAAGACACTGCGGATTCTGATAATACTTCTCGGCGAGGAACGACTTCGGCGAGACGATCATTTTTCCGGCGCAAAAAGCATCAGCGTAGCTCTTCTAGGGACTCAAAGGAGTTGGCCAGTTTCAGTAACACACAGCTGAGCTGGTTCTCAGATTCGGGAATGCTTAACGATGAGAGCTCAATAAACAGCTATATTCGAATGGACAGACTAGATTGTGAGTAATTCCTTTAATTTCCTTATATGCCCTGTTACTATTCTTATGAGAAAATAAGCTTAGTTTAATTACTTTGAATAATAACTATTATTTTACTTTTAAATCGATTGTAAATATTTATTAAATACGCGACTCTTTCTAGTAGAAGTTTGTTTTAAAAAATACTTGGAACACGTATGTCGGTAGTTTCAGAGCTTAGGGTTGAAGTAGTGTTAAATTTATACAAATTGACCCTTTTATGGATTACCACTACCTATTGCCAATCACAAAACTAGTTACAATCCTACGATGCGATTAATGTTAACAATTAAATATTAATAAGCAATTCGTATGGGTGTTTAGAATAAAATCGATTTCCTATTAACTAAATTTTGATTCAGCCTTGTTATATTTATGGAATTTGAGTCGAGAAGAATTATAAGTTCTATAGATGTACAGACGACCCTCAATAATTCGAACCTCTCAACAATTCCCAGTTGTCACGAGGCTCGTACTATATCTCTTGATATTTCAAACAAAGTGAATGCATTTTAGGCTCTCAGTGATTCGAACGATAAAAACCATTACTATTTAAAAAGTTCGTTTAAAAATATCTTATTCTTAATAATTTACTTTTCCTTATTATAGATCCAACTTATCGTCCAATTTTGGTGTTGGGCCCGTTGGCGGAGTGCGTTGTGGACAAGTTGCATATAGACTTTCCCAAGGAGTTTGAGCGGTGCAAGCTGCAGCCGATGAACTGCACCGAGGAGACTCTCGAGAACAACTTGCATAACAATGTGTACGTGGACTATCGGCGACGTGGCTCCATTTTCGAGTGCACCACAGTACAGGCGATTAGAGACGTGCGCGACAAGAAGCGGCACTGCATTTTGGACATTTGCATTTCGGCGGTGGAACGACTTCAGCGCATGCAAATCTATCCGATCGTGCTGCTGCTCCGATTCAGGTCGGCCAAGCAAATTAAGGAGGTTAAAGATTCGCGCTACTCCACAGACAAAATATCGGCGAAAGCGGCCAAAGAAATGTACGAGCACGCCCAGAAACTGGAGTCGGAATTTGGCCACCTCATTTCCGGTAATTTGAAAATTGTTTTATTGATTTCGATTTGCTCAAATTAGGGAAATTACTACTCTTTTTGTGATCGGTTTATTTAAAATTTGGAAAGAGGAAATTTTAAAAAGACAGTTTATGGCGAATTATTTTGAAAAATTAAAATCAGAAATAGCTATTGACAACTATTTGACGAAAATAATCAAAATTGAATAAAACAAAAATAATATATATTCAATGAATTAACACACTCAAAACTTAATTCTTCATATTCTTGTAAACAGTCACGTAATTATTTTTTGCAAATTTTTTAATAACTAGAAAAATATTTTAAAAATGTAATATTTGTAGATTTAACAGCTGCTTAAAGTTAGCAGTAGATATTTCTTTTAAACGTATATTAATGTTTTGCATTGTAAAATCTTTATTAAACACATTGTTAACCTTGAATGTTTTAATTTTTTTGTATAAATAATCAACTAAAAGTGTTTTATATGAAGTTAATTCAAATATTTAGAGTGTAAATTGTTAATGTTTTTGCATTGAAACCGTCTGACTTAGCTCGAAAATATCTGGCAATTTAACTATGCAAATTGATAAAATTTAACTGATCTTTAAAATCTCTAGGCTTTCTATACTACATATTTCATTGCAATGTAAAAGAAGACCGTTTTAGATTTCAGCTTTTTTCATTGGAATTTAAATTTTTTTCACTGCGATTTTACAAATGACTATTTGTAATTTCAACTTTTTTTTCCGGACGGCACTTTACCTGTAAAATTTGCCACTCCAATCCGTGCTTCTCTTTGGTTTCATGATATTTTTTCGATATCTTAATAATTTAAAATTTACTTTATTTGAAGATTATTAATATTTTACATAATTATTTATTAAAAGTATTAAATTCTGTTGGATATATAGTATTTATTTCATACTTAAAATTACGTGATAATGCTTATATTAAGATTAAAAATTATAAATATTTATGTCACGCTCTTTGTAAGATATATATTAATCATTTTTTAAAATATTATCAGACCAAATCAAGTTGAAATTGCAAATGGTCATTTTTGAAATTGATGTGAAACAAGTTGCCATTGCAATGAAAAAAAGTGTAGTGTATGGGTCTTGTTGCACTTTTATCCTATCATCTCAATTAAATACTCCTTAAAACCATTTTTAAAAAACTATAATAAACTGTATACAGGCCCAGTAATAGTGATAGGTAGGAAGTAAATTGCTCCATTTAATAGCTAAATATCAACCAAATTATAATTCGAACTCATCAGCGTAAAGCACTCGACAATTCGAAGTTGCAAATTTGCTGTTGGAGTATTTCATGTATCTTTGCTCTTAAAAAAGTTACTGATCAGCAGCAAAGGACCAACTTGATAATTTGAATTCTGGATTATTCGAAGTATTTTAAAGGTTCGCTTTTCCGAGAGTAGATTGTATTAACATATGATTTGGTCTATTATATATTGTCACTCGGAGATTAAATTTAAAGGATTTAATATCTGTTTAAAATGAAATAAATTTATCTAATATAATTATCGTCTATTCTTTGTTTTGCAGTAATTATTCCGGCGGGCGTTAATATTCATCATATGAGCTCCCAGGTGAAAGCGGCCGTGGAGAACGAGCAGAAGAAAGTGCTCTGGATACCATTTACAGGGGGGAGCAGCAGTTGCAATAATTCAGCCAATGGCTCTTCAATTCAATAGAAAAAAGGCAGTCTTCCAGAAATTAAAGAAAAAAAAATATATAGAAAAAAAAACTCTAAGGTATTACAGATGAACTTATATACTACACAATAGATTTAAACAGTATTTGATATAAAACAGTTTATTGAACATATTACATACAAAAAGAGAACGTTTACATATTCACTAGCCTTATTTAATGTAAAATGTGTTAAAAATGAAAAATAGATACAAAATGAAAAGTCAAATGATTGTAAAACAAGGAATGTGCTTAGCTATTAGACAATCTTACAATTTCGGGATGGAAGTCTATTCAATTAATGCATGAGAAAATTTATTAGATATATATTATTGAAAAAGAGATATTTTCGAGTTTTTTCTACAAAGATGTTTTCTATTTATAAAACTATTTACTATTTCTTTATATATAAATAAATATTATATTTGTATTAAAATATAAACAAATTTACGACTAGTTTTTTTTATAAATAAACGTTATAACCGAGATGAAAAACAGTGAATTCCTTATTAACTAATAACAAAAAACAACAATTTTACTAATTAAAAGCATATGGCGAGATTATAACAATTTCTATTCTATTTAAGCCTAATCAAATTCCTCCTCTTCCAACCAGTCGTCTTCGTTTTCTCTTGGTCTATAGTACCAGTCCTCTGTTGCGTGGTCATAGATGGCTCTCTGTAGCTCGTCCTGGACCGTGTCCAAGGGGCTTTCCTTCATAGATCGAGGACTCCTTGAAGTGACTCGAAATTCGGTTGGAATGTCGTAGCATTTGCAGATGCAGCACGAAGGGAAACGGAACCAGTCCGAGAAGATACCTCTGCATTCGTTGTGCGGGTCATAGGCAAGGAGTCTGTGCAGGCGGTACTGTTGCTCGCAACGACAGCCGTCCCGACAGTACATTTGCTTGTGCTCATGCGTGCACTTTTCCCAATGAACGTACTGCTCAAAGGGGTACAGGTTCAACAAGGCTAATACTTCGCCACGAGTGTTATTCGCCCAAAATGGAGCAACCACCTCTTCCTTCACTGGGCAAGCATTTCTGGAAAAGAATATAAAATATTAATTAAAGTTTAAATTGACCAAATTTTAAAATAGAATTTTTAAATTATTTATGATAAAACGTCCCGGATTACGTGCCGCATTAATTTCTTACTAATTTCTCCATCCAAGAGTCGCAGGTTTATATTTAAAATAAATAAAAATTGATATGTTCTGAAGAATTTTTTTTAACTATTATGTTTACGAATTTCTCGTAATTTTCATAATTTCAATGTGGCATATCGGGACTTCTATGACACTGTGACAAAATTTGCGAAATTCTTGTTAAATTTGGGATCAATAGATTATTTAAAAATTAATTTTTTTTTCAAATAGATTGCGGTTTTTTTTAACCAAAGTATTTTATATTCGATTTTTCTTGGGGTAAAAGATATTGAACAATATTCTGCTCATAACTAAGTGTGTCTAATTAATTTTTCTTAACTAATGGGAAAACTGGGCTTTTACGAGGGCTGTCTGAGCTTAAGTTAGCCTACCATTGAAATACTTAAATTTGTATAAATGTAATATCTTATTTTTCAGTATAGTCTCTTTTAGACTCGATTTACAACGATGCTCGAAATATTTTAACATCGTCGTTTATTCTGTAATAAGTTATGGAATCTGTCAAAAATTTTGGCATAGTAAAGCCATGTTATCTTATTAGCTTATTCTAGATAATCGACGTCGATCATGTCTTGCAAATCCCCGTAAATTGTAATCATCTCTTTTACGGAAGATTGGGCAATATTTTTCTGCTTAAGAATACATTAGCTGGGTACAGTTAATTATTTCACGGATTATAAACATTGGTAGGTATGAATAGATTCAAGGTTTGTCATCAATAAAAAAATATATTTTATGCATTTTTGTTGCTTAATATTGATATTATGGCACTCAATTTTGCTGTCAAAGCTGTTTATTATAGCACAAGTGCTTTTTCTTTATTNCATGCTTTTTCTTTATAATTAAAGTGTGAATTCCGTACAAGAAATTCATTAAATTTATATGGTCGTCAGTATTGAAGGGCGTGGCTTAAATGTGTTTTGTTAGTGTTTTTAAAAAATAAGCCACCTATCGGAGAACTCATGAACTACGTTTACTTGTGGTTTATCATAGAGGCCGCACCATGTTATTTTACAGAAATTCGAAGAATTTTTAAGATTTTTATGTTAATTTATTGAAAAATGCATAAAACTTTGTATAAAAACGGTCGATAATGCTAATGACTTATCTTATCGACTTGTGGTATAAATAACTATTATTATTGTTAAACTGCGACAAACATTGCTTTAAAGAAACTTCACTGTGTGCTTGTTCTAAAAGGGAGAAAACGCGGCACGCTTTAAACAGGTTGATATCTTATTCCCAATTCATATACAGAAATTTTTAATAAAATGCATTTTATCTTAGAACACTTTCAATTTAATGTCTACTTATATATATATATATATATAT
>JXOV01011134.1:0-30854 GCA_001014945.1 Clogmia albipunctata
CAAAGACTCCAATATGCCGGGCACATTGTCCAGGCGTCAATATCCTTTCCCCCCAAGAATGGTTTGAAAGGAGAAAACATGGAAAGCCACAAAGTGCTGAAAGGATTGTGTCGACGAGGACACTAGAATGGTCGGATTGGCCTGATAGGAGACAAGAGCTAAGGACCGTGTCACCTAGAGGCATAGTTTTAAGCAGGCTAAAGCCCGATCAGGGCTGTAACGCTAGGAAAGAAGAAGAAGATTGTGATTCGAACCTGTGGTATTGAGCCTACAAATTTTGTGACGACGCTTTACCAACTATACCACCCCGGCCACAGCTTTGAAGGTGCTTTAAAAGGTCTCAGATAGAAGAAATATTAGTAATGCAATATTTGTAACCAAAACGGATAATAACTAAAACAAAATTTTAATACTGTTTTTTATTTAAAAACTTATTTATAAAGATTTAAATTAATACTAAAATTTTAAACAATGGTGCTATGTAATTATATCAAATTTAATATAAATTAAAATAATTAAATTTAAATAATAAATGAAACCTTTTAACCAAAACATAATTTGATAAGACTTTCTGTCCTAGAAGTGAGATTGAGATGTCTTTCAAACTGTCAGATAATCAACAAGTCAGCCATTAAACGCACCATCATCATCACCACCATCAACAAGAACAGGAACAGCACCAACAACGACGACAATGACGATGGATGGCACCTTGATTCGCTTCGGCACGACAAGGACAATGCCGGATGATATAACATACCTCCTTTGACAATACCAGCATTGGATATGATAAAAGGCTGGGTCCATGACGATGAGAACAGTCAGAAATCGGTATTATACTCGTATATACGGATATTATTTGATATCCCGTGGAGTAAGAGTGTTATAAATTAAATTAGATTAACCGACATCTGAGTACGGTTTTAAATAGAATTAATTAATAAATTATATTTAATTAAATTATCACAATACACTCATTTACTCAACCAAAGACACACACAAATTCATGTCCAAATAAGCTCCATCCAAAGCAGCCAACGACTGGAGAGACGAGAAATTGGAGACGCATCCCAACAACAATAGATTTACATCGCAAGAAAATAAATGGTTTATTAGGGATGAATCCGAATAGGGTGATGGGCGATGATAAATTATCGTAATTATTACCATGAACACAAGTGAGCCTGTCGTTCGTCCTCAGCTTTCGCGAGTGAGGGAGCGCCACATGGACAGAAAGATTATGATGACGGGCGCTCGCTTTATTGAAAATTTACAACACAGCCCGCAACTTATATCCACCTTTTCTTATTAAATTACCTAATAAGTACACCGGATTTAGTAGAGCATATTGGCAATTTAATTTCAAATGAAACGACTTCGTTTTAAATATGGACAGAACTGGGTAAGGAAGTCAGTCGTTCAAATTTGAATGAGTATCATTTCATTTTGTGTAAAGATCGTCAAGGATCAGCCGTCAGTTCATTCTGTTCAACTTGGTAATTGACTATCTAACTGCACTTCGTTGAGTATTTTATATGCGCATGAAGTGGTTCTGGTTTCAAAGAGCCCGGTGGATTTACAGGACATTTTAAGTGGAGATCTGCTCTGGAAGATAATGATCTTAAAATAAGCCGGACCAAAAGATTATGAAAATGGACCATGCATAAAAAAGAAAAACACACAAAATCCCCTTAAATCATCACATATGTATGCTTTCGTTTTATTCAGAGTGAAGAATGAGAATGGTTTTGATCCCATCTCTTTGATATTATCCTCCGAAAGCGCCTCTTTCAAAGAGGAATTCCAAGCGCATCACACATGAGTGGAAGAGTAAAGAGAACATTCAAAATCTCTCGGCGTAGATCAAATCGAATTCAGACTCTCTCCTCCGGGTTTTGCAAAGAATTATTAAGCTAAACATTAAGTTTCTTGACAGTTAGTTTTAAAATATTAATTATTATTATTTGCTCAAATATTAACCTTATTACATTTTGACTTCCGTAAATGAATAAATATACTATAGAAGCAAATGAGTTTTTATTTGAGATAAATACACTATTTAATTCTAAAGCACAGGCATACAAATTTAATAAAATATATTAGAACTATGCTTGACTATAAATCAATCTAAAATAAATTATTCACTTTATAGTATTTAATAGCTTAGGATTTCGGTGGCTACAATTAATTATCTGTTTTCATTGGAAACTTTTATTAAAATAAACTTGTCAACAAAAATTAACAGAATCAAAGAAAATAAGAAAATTTTGAACTAACGGTTAATTATATATTCTAACCCATATTCAGATTTTTCTTCTAATATTTAATATTTCCCTTTGATATTTATTATCAACATTAAACAATCGTGCTTTAAAGGTATTGCCAAAGAACAAACCATGCCTGACCTGTCGTAATTAGAAAGGCTCCCACTGTTTAGGATTGGTCTCTTTGGAAACTTCTTATAAAATCATGTTTATTTTGCAAATACGACTTGAACAACAACAAACATGTTCAAAATTTGCACCATAGGAAGAACCTTTGAATAGAATTCTCCCACTTCTTTTGTAAACAAGTGCCTTCGGGAGGGCGGCGAGCTTTTCTTCCTCGTTTGAAATTTAATTTTACGGTCCGAAAGTTCGATAAATAAAAACTGATTGTTTGATAAAGCAGAGAGAGAGAGAGAATGGTATTCTCCCTGGACATACCTACACACAGTCATACAAATATTCTGGCAAATGCCTTAACTAAAGTTTATCTTTACGATCTCGCATAACCGTGATTGCAATCAGCGATGAATTGAAAGCAATTATTTGCAGTCAATTTGGTACTGCTCCTGAATTCGAGTGTTTGGAGAGATTTCGAGCGCTCTTTTTGCGAGCTCGCTCTGTAACCAACATTGTGAGCTCTAGCTACACAGCTGAAGTTTGGTTCATGTTACAAAACCGCAAAATCGCAAACGGAACCGAATATATACAAGTCCTGACAATTTACACCGAACGTCATCCACATTTCCCCCATTTTTTGTGTTTGCAGTGCAGAACACGGGCAAAAAATTAATTAGTTTTTGAGTGACGAGTTAAATTTTCAATTTACTTCGAACTGCTGTGTGGAGGTGGGAGTGTAATAAAATGGGGAGGGCAGTTAGTGTATCGGTAAGTGCATCTCATAATCGCTTTTGACAGCGGGCTTTGTTTCATTTTTACCAAATCCACTTAATCCAGAGCCTGTGTTTGGCTGTTTGTGTGTTAGTTCTGTAAAACAGGTGCAATAAAAACGTGAACCATATCCTTCCATCCATAGCGCTCTGGCCTGGGTGTGTCTGTGCCGTTAAATGGAGCACCAACGAACTAGGAATATGGGTTGCCAACCGTTTTATATTTTATGGTACTAAACTTAATTTTTTCATTAAAGCACTGGTGTTCTTTTATCACAGAGCAAAAAAGACAATTATAAAGGTTTTTGTGGTTTCTATTAAAATTTCGAGAGAAAAGCCAAATTTTAAAAATAATCTTTAAATAATAAATAGTCTGTGAAGATAAAGGTGGGAACCCTATAAGGAGAATGGTGTCGAGCTGAAATTCCCTCACCGTAAATTGCACCTAATCACTGACTGTAGTCGACTACGAGATGGGGTGAAGAAGAACAAAATATAAGCAGATAAAACAAATTAGCTCTCATAAGCGGCGGGAAGAAGAGGTTTTTGGATGCCCTACTCTCCTCTAATGCTTTAAATCAACTTCTCCTCTGTTCTGCCTTGCTAATGCTGCTGCTCTTGGTTGCCATCATCATTCAAGGCTGATGCTGGAAGAAGCCATGTGGCGACAATTTCGGCACGACTGAATTATTTAATGCATTGCAACTCCTTTTAATCGATCGCATTATACAGAGCAGAACACCAAACACCTGAGAGCCCACACAAGGCTTCGGGCGACATTATTTTTTAAAATCGGGCTGACTAAAAGTTTTGAAAAATCTTCCGATTTCTAAATCAACACTTGGCTTAACACTATTAAGAATCCCCTTTGACGTTTTATTTTTTATAATTGGTTTGAATTTGTTATTTAATTCGTGTTTCAATTATATACTTGTTCAAAAGTAGGTTAATTAGTAGGGTAAATCCAAATTCTATAAAACTTAAGATTAACCTGGAGCATTTGCTGAAAAATCAGACAGTTCTATTCAATTGTTTATTGTTAATTTTTAAAATCCAATATCGAAATGTAACTCTTTATATTGATATCGAGGCCATGACATGCGACCGTTATATCAAATACTAGTTTTTTGTGAAGCTTAAACACAAGTTATGCCGTATTCGAGTATAAAATTCGTTTTTTTAACTCGGAAACGATAAAAACACGACTTGTTTATTGTATTTTGCTTGGTTCCTCGTTTAAGAATATATGATTTTACACCCTTGTAGCACAAATAACTATTTTGAAAGCATATATCGAAAAGTGTGCTTTTCATTGGTTTAATGATGCTACTTTTATCCATTAGAGAAAAGAGGTGAAAACTCTGATTACTTGAAACCAATTAAGTAGGATAGAGCTAGACTGGTTACAATTATTCAGTCGTAGAATAAGAAGAAAATAGGAAAACATCATCTAAGAATAAAATTGCTTTCGTAATACATACATATATACAAATTTTATCTTTATTAAGTAAATCAAATTATCATTTTATGAATTTTCTAGATCAAATCGGTTGTTCATTATCCTCCAATAATGCTCTTATTTTAAAACGAAATATACCAATTTAATATTAAATGAAATAAATTAGTTCTTTATTCCAGTTTTTCATAGGAATATTTTTTAATTTAAAGCTAATTTTCAATTCTATAGAACTAAACTTTTAAACTGGGTTATATTAATTCAACAAAAATCATAAGCTTTTATCTTAAAAAGTTAGATCTTACTTTTTATTCATCTCTCCGAATATAATTTGATTACTTTTAATTTTGAAATGTACACAAGCTAATTTATACAGATTTCGCCCTGGCACTATTGCGAAAGTTGTGGCATTATTTACCTTTCACAGAGAATCACGTCATCGCTTCAACATCAATCGGAGTATCGAAGAGGAGGACGAGGACAACGAACGGGGGGAAAACAGCAGCTTTTACACGATGCTCAAGGGCGTATGAATAAGTTAAATAACCTAAATCGGAAGCTCAACAGCACGTCGACAACTACTATGCCGAAAGACACTGTGAGTGGGAGAGAGGACGAGTAGATAATGAGCGACAATGGAGTCCGTTGGGAAGAAAGTAGCAGCAGCATCACCGGCAGAGCTCGGAAATTGGCCAAATTTTTAGATAAATTCTGACATAAAATTTCGCATATTCTAGGCTTCATAATTTTATAGAGATGTTGTTGTTGACGAAGCATGAAATTAAACCAACTCTGAGCGCTGTCAAAAGCATATTTCGGTGGGTGTATGTGTGTGTGTTAGTAAAATAAACGCGAATTCCTGAAATTTAGCATAAGCAACAAGGAAACCACCAAACTCCCACGCTCATTCTTCTCCTCTGTGCCAGGGCAAAATGGGGAAAATAAATGCTTTTCTGCAGAACTGGGTCGTCAAAAAATATTAAGATGAAGAAGAAGGTGGTGGTGGCTATGATGAAAAAATTAAGCAACATCAATCAGACAAAGGGAAAACAATGGAAACATTCTAAAGAAGTAAAAGATACCATTCATTTTTCAGAAAATTATTTCGTGATTCAGATATAATTTTGGCATTATAATATAAATAACTAAGGTTATTATTTCTTATCCATTTTTTTATTTTTAAAATAGTTTAATGTTCAGAGAATTTCGTTATTAGATGATGGTAAAATATAAGGGTTTTCAATCAAAGTCACATTACGATGTTGACCACTTTTGAGTATTTTTTCAATAGAAATCAATGTAGGTTTGTTTGATGGTAAAAAATAATATTATAATAATTTTACCAATACATTCCAGTACGGAACTTGATGTAGTCTTAATCTCAACCAAGAGGTGTTAGACTTGTTATGACTATTTGATTTCAATTAAAAGCACCTAGACCGATTGTAAACTGATCCAGTCAATCCACCCATTTTATCACCATTTCTTATAATTCATTATGAATATTATTTCGCAATGTTGTTGATATACACAAATGAAAACTTTTTCGCGCTAGAAAAATATCCGCCCGGGATACCACGACCTCTAGAGGGCAGTCTATGTTAAGGAGATAACCGCTAGACCACAGAAGCAGATTAAGTTCCCATTAAATAAATATATAATTTCTGGAAAAAGGCTACTACGAGTACAATTTCAAGATCTATTCACACATTTGGGCCTGTGTGATTTTAATAATTTCATGAATTCCGAATTTAAGATCTTGAATCCATTTTTTAATTTGATTTATGATAAAATGAACCTTAACTGGTAGAACATTCCCAAAACATGGTCATATGAAGTTGTCAACAAAAACGTCATTATTACGTTTTTATTAACTACGCAAAATGTAAATAAAGCTCAAATTGATAAATATTAGCATCATAATTTTGACAAATGACCGTCCAAAATCGGTAATTGTTTTACATAGTATTGACATAATTTTATGTAATCAATAGTTTATTATGAAAATATTCCTTTTTTTCAATAACAAAATGAAACCACTCATAATAATGAGAACACATTTATTTGAATTATTTTCAGAATTAATTTGTGTAAATAAATTAATTTGTCAATAGTACTTTAGTACTAGTTTGGGCAAAAGAGTGGACTTGAATATAAATGACTGATTCCTAGAAGGGAATCTAATAATGGAGTCTCAAGACAATACACCTTTCTGGAAAACATTAACATAAATGGATTCTAAAATAAGATCATGTAAAATCTGGTCTTTCAGACAAATAAATTATTTAATTATCTATACGAGTAGGAATTGCCATTGGTTAAGGCATTACCTATGGCTTTTTTTATAATTGATAAGTTCTTCAAAATAAATATGTAGATGATTTTTGGTTAAGAGTAAGTGATGAAAATATAATTAGGCAGTAAACTTACGGTCGATCCGCACGTCGGTGCATTGCCTGCAAGTGACAGCCTAGCGCCTCGCCGCAGCCTCCTTCTGAGTGAAGGTGGCGCCTTGGGCACCTAGATGAGGCGCCGTTGTCGTTAACGTGTTGCAAGTAGCTCGATCGACAAAATCACCATCCACTCTCACTTTTTATTTCCTTTCGGCCACTAATTTCCGGATTAAATTACCAAGTCGTAATCGAGACCACTTTTTCAGGGAATATCATTAATTTGCACTGAAGCTCAATATAGGAACAGAAAAACACGCTTTAGGGAACCTTGATCAAGAAGCACTTTTTCACATCAACACTATTCGCTAATTTGCAATAATTTCATCTCTTAATAACTTCCTATTCCCTTTTTTCCGACGCACCACAAACAGCTCTTTCTTTTTCTATAACGATTCACTAGGTTTTTAATCCACCACGATTAGGGCGAGGCAACACTGGTTCATTAGCGCACATCTAGCCCGCATCACCAACATAAAAGAGCTTCCTCGATGACGAAGACGGAAGGACGCTTGGTCCAATGCATGATCCACCACTTCCCATTAAAAGTCCAATCTGGCAATGTTTGTAATCGGTTATAACAAACAAATTGTTTGTCAGTAGTATTTTTTCTGTAGCGTTTAGGGTTGTAGTTTATTCTTGTGGTTGTAAATAGTAGTAATAGGGTTGAGAATGGTGAACTGTTAAACTTTACCAACTTATTATTATTAATATTTATTGTGATTATTAGCTTTTATGTTTAAGGGATTAGATTTATTTGAATGTCTCTTTATAATGTTTCAGAGTGGTGTCTTGTTTGTTGTCTGTATATTAGTTGAACAAATGATATCATCCCATTTAATATAATAATATACTTATAAAATGGAGTGGTATCAATTTGAGAAGAAAGACATTTAGACAACATGTAAATTCGTTATCATCAGTTTTACAAAACCTGAAATTTAAGATGACGAAGCAACATGGCGTGCATACACATGAACAGTTAACAAAAATGCTATTCATCCAAAGAGTCTCTTCCATAAACAGTCCCAAATGACAACTAGCTTGTTATTGCAGGGGGCTTAAGATGTTATAAAGTAACCGTACCTTAAATACATCTATATGTATTTGATCCATGAAATTTGTCTCAACTTTTCATCTTCTCATATTTATCCAGCACCCTCGAGCCAGAAATTAATATTTAATCAAATTTTGCGGTGACTTAGTAAAGTTAAATAGCCAATTTCACCCCCAAAACCTCACAAACCCCCTTTTATCGTCTTGTCGGTTTTATCATAATTCCGTCCACTCTTTCTCTCTTTCTCTGGCTCTAGCTCTGGCCCTGGCTCCTCTGGTCGCTTTTGAACAGAATAAAAATCAATTTGAAGGAAAGCATAATAAAAATTTATGTGACAATTCATTCAGAGCTTTATTGTATTTATAATTAGGGGTAGTTTCATTTAATACTGTCGTCAGGGGGGACCGAGTGAGATTTTATTATTGTTGGTTTATTCTCTCCACTTTTCGATTCTCGGCGTTCTTCCATCGTCGTCGTCCTTCTCATCATCAGACGTACGACAACAACAACAGCGTTATTATCATCATGGACTTTTTCCCAATTTTTCACATCAAAGGCAAGTGGGTGGTGGTGGCAAAAAGCACCCCATTACCTAGAGGCCGACAATTTAAAGGGCGTTCTGTTTTGAACATGGAAAAGAACAAGAAATTTGTGTCTGAGAGTTCCTTTAATTGAGTTTTAACAATAATAAAAACCGGAGAAAAGCCAAGTCGAGCAAGGAAGAAAAAGAAGAGGGCAAATATTCGTCCGGGCAGTGTCCGAAATGTGTGTAAGGATTGGGAGCAGAAAAGGGGGATTACACTGGCACTAGGAAATTGCATTAGGTTTTTCTCGGTGTGTCGGTCGACTCCACCCTTAAATGTCCCTAATTCTCATCTTTTCCCCGTCCCCAACCAGCCCCCCCCAGTTCCTTCTCTTCGCTTTTCTTCTTCTTCTATCTGTGTATTCCCACGTAAATAATATTAATGGTTTGTTATTTTTGAAGTGCGCTGATTTTTCGCTTTAACATTTTCTGTTTGTGCTCAAATGAATATTTTTTGGACACAAAAATAAAAAGGATTCACCATGATTAAAATTAAAAACTTATAAACAGGGGACTGACTGCTCAGGTTCTCTACGTAATGGAAATTGCCTCGCATAAAAATATGTACATACACAAGGAAAAAAATGCGAAACACGGAGAAGGAAAACTCTTGGCCCGAGAGCAGCAGCAGCAGCATCCTTTTCCATGTTCATTTTTTGCCACTTTTTTCCACTTTCTTATCGACACACAATGCCCAGTACATTTTTTGGTGCGGTTCTCTAATGGGAGAGTTCCTCAAGACACAAGATTGCTCCACTGTGGTGCTGCTGATGCAAAGCCAAAGCACTGTGAAATACTATATGTGTATGCCCTCGCCGAGGAGCGCGTATCTTTTTTAATATTAATATTTCAAAAACAAAATTTCCGCACACAATCAGAAATATATATATTCATAGGATATGGTGGAGAAGAGAAGAGATGAGGCAATGCCAAATATTCTTTGAAAACGGAACGAAGGAAAATCTTTTTCCGTATTAAAATACAGCCGAATAAAGTTAAAATGAATGAATAGGGAAAAAAGGAAAGCAAGAAAAGAAATGTATGCGTACATTTCTGCAATGTTTCTCTATATTGGATTGTATATTTATTTGCACGATATTAAAAGAGACAATTGTTGGCGCAAAACGGGGGCAGGGTGGGTAGCCATTTAGACAACGTGGCTCTACTGTTGTTGTTGCCGCCTTTTTTCTACTCCACATCGTCCTCGTCGTCCGGCCAAAAGGACAACAGAGATAGTACAAAAGTCCTCGGACACACAGAGAAAAGTACGCGAAAAAGCTCATGCGAATTTCTGCCGCCCACAAATTTAGATTAAACCGACAACATGAGAACGGAATTTATTTGCCCAGTGTTTTCTCATTTTTGCGGGGCGAATTTAATAAATATTTATTTCGGGCCCACAATTAAAGGACCATCGTCGACACAGAGCGCGACGTTGCAAAATTGTTTGCGCACGCTTTTAACGATAAACAGAATCAAGTGTAATCCATAAACCATCCAAGATTATTAAGTTAAAGAAAATTAAATAGGGCACTTGCTAATTTTTAATTTTGCTTAGCGAAAATTGTACGCCAACAAATAACGAATTAGAAAATAGAACCCTTTGTTCATTTTTATGTCTTCCATTTTATAAAATCATCAATTTACTTAAACTGAACAAATATATAAATGAAAATGACAACCCCCTGCAATTCGCCAGTATTCAATAGGATAATAACAATAAAACCCTTTTTTATTAAAAGCTCTCAGTTAGGGGTATAAATCTTTTTTTAAATGATGTAAAACTTTTCCAAATCAAAGCCTCAGCTAGGTAGCTGTTTAGAAAAGCATTCACTATTTTCGTCACTGACACTTTTCAAACAATATTTTTTAGATTTCCTTTTTATAATACTTTTACATACATTTTACTGATCATCAGCACTAAAAAATAACACCACAAACACTGACACACAACACAAACAGATATTTCATGACGAGAAGAGCGCACACACCCTTGGCGAAAATTTGTCGTGGTCCATATAGAGAGTTACTACCGAGGATTGTGACCCGTGAAATCCACCCCAAATAACAGAAAACACACTGTAGCCTTAGTGGACATGATGATGAGGGGGTAAAATGGTCACAGGGAGAAACCGAAAAGTACAATTTTCTAAGCGATGGTAAAATAAGAAGAACGATTTTTCTGGCAGTATTTCTAAATTAAAAACACCCGGGTGATTATTGTCTTCTGAGTATATCCATTTTCTCAATTTGGTGCTGCTGTCTGTTCGGCACTCTCGTCTCGTTGTCCGGGCACTATCACTGACTCGTCTTGAACGATTTGAAATATCTCCCAGCCCCGAAAACCCTTGAGGTGAAAGCACACGCGACGGACACACAGATGAGCACTGCTCTGTGAATTTCGCCGATTGTTGTTTTTTCCAGTTTCAGGGAATAAAAAGACAGACAATTATCCACTCTAGCGCTCCGCTACACCCTTTTCCAGCACTTGACAATAATTATATTTCACTCGCGGACCGTTTAAAAAACGCGTCGAGCGATTTCTTTTCAATTTGCGAGCTGAGAGGCGACTGGAGTTTTCGCCCAAATGGGATCTGGCAGTGGTGGCCAGTGCGCATGCCGTGGATATTCATAAACAGCCCCCGAGCCCGAGAGTTCAGCACAGCAATCGTACAAATGGAGCCAAGGGATAGAGAGACATACAGAGAATGAAAGAGAGAGACCAAAAGAAAAGCTAAGCGCGCAGAGAGCTGAAAGCTTGCAGAATCACTAAACTAAAGCAAATTTTCAAAATATTACAATATAGAATAGTTATTCGAATATCATAAGGAGAAATAGGACATTAAATACAAGTTGATGGACAAATCCATGACTAAAATCTGTTCTTTTTATGTAACAAAACAGGACAAAAACCATATTTTGAACAACAATGGATTTTATTATATTCAAACATTGAATTCATATTATACTAAAATATCTCTTGTAAAATAAATTAAAAGGGCGTATGAAAAATGTTGATAAAGATTGCTCCAGAGTTGTGTTGCCCAAATTGAGCGAAAATATAAAAAAGCTCATCTCTCACGAAATGCCTCAGAGTTGAGTTGTGTGTATAATTTCTGGGGAGTGTTCATTGTATCAGAATTTATTTTCATCTCAACATTAAAGACTAATAGTCCTTTTTTCAATAATTTGGAAAGGAGTAATTATAGTTAATAACAGATTTAATTATGGAAAGAAGTTTTATAAATGAATAATGAAAAGAGCAGATGAAAAGCTCACCCTAAAATTCTAATCTCATTTTATTGGCACACAATAATGGTAGTATTCCCACATTGTGGCGAAACCACAAGCACACCCTGCTGCTGCTGCCCCCAGTTACTCATTACAGGCCGCCGTCGCCATCATCCTGCTGCTGCCAGTTGTAAAGCAAAAGAATGCGAGCTCAAACATGGCTCTCCAGCTCTTTCAATCTCTCCTCTGCTGCCCAATAAATGAACGAGCGCGTATATTGCAGGGGTTTCGAGAAGTGGCTCATCAAAAACAACAGCCACCATCGTCTCTCCAAAAATTCATTCCCAACTCAACTTCTATTCATATATATTTAGAACCATATACGACGCAAAACATGTACCCATTTGTATATATGTACATTTGGAACGTGGCTGTGTATATTTTTGGGAAGTATAATTTAGGGCGTGAGGCGAATGAACGAGTGCGAATTACTATTGTAATAGTACACTTGGTCTGGTTTACCGGGTGTTTTTCCTCCTTCACTGACTCGGCTAATTTTTCCGTGCGGTTTTCCTTGCAGTCTAGAGGGAGGTGGTGGCATTGGCGGGGATGTTGTCGATATATAGACCTTGTTATTCGGTTTTGTTTTTGTCTATTTCAAACTTTCCATTCTCGATCCTTCTTCTCTCTCTTGTATTGCGTTCTCCTCGTTGGAGCATGTGGAGAAAAACGAACAATAATAACTGGAATTCGATTTGAGCTAATGAATTTATGTGTCCGCTTTAGGTTAGACTCATGTTTCATTCCGTTTCTCTCTGCTGCTGGTCGTCGTCATCGTATATGGAACCCGTGTCAATTAGAATTCATCAAAGGTCTTCAGGGTGAAAATTTGACGTACATATCTCGATAAACACGTTACTTATACATAAGCATATACAAACTATGGTTCCATACACAAAGTGCGGAATAAGAGGCTGGCATTGGCGATAAGAAAGTTTGTCTTTGGGTAATAAATATTTCAAATATATATTTATACATTTCTTTGAGAAGGGGCACCACTATCCGCTTATTTGACCTAGTTTCCCGGAAATGGATCTCCGTTTAAACTTCTTGGTCGTAGCAGAAAAAATTCAGCACTCTTTCAATTTGTGTTGATTTGCAAAATATTCTTCAAAATTTTATGGGGTATTTTTTCCCAGCAGTACTGGAACGACGATTTTTTAATACGAAATATTCCAAAGTGAAACGTGTTTGCTAAATTTGTGTATGTGTGTTTATCTGCATTCATCTTATATGCGACTCGTTTTCGTATTCACCATAAAACCAACTCCCGAATATTCTTGGTTCCCCATCGCGTCCATTTTTTCACCAATAATAATTTCGTCAATAATGAAAAATGTGGCTTCATCATTTAGCTACACCGATCCTTTCCCTTTCCTCTGTTTAAACGCACTTTTTTGCTGTAGTAATACTCGAGTAAAATTCATTTATTCGTGATTCTATACAGATATCATTTCGAACATTGATTCGTTCTGCTGATAAATGATTTACTTTGTCCTTTGTGTTCGTATAAGACACTTTTTCTTTAGCACCATAAACCCATAATCAATGCAAATGACAGCCGGTCATAAGCTCATTATGACCAAAGCCACCAATTGAGTGAGTATTGAGTATTGGTGAGCGCGAGGCCAAAACCTTTAATATTTTTATGTTGACGACCATGATTTGACGTCTTATTATCATCATCTGGATGATCGAGCCTCAATTGCACCCATACTTCTTTGGAGTATGTGCTATTTGTAAAGGTTTTTCTTCAATAAACATTATATTGCTTTTTCAAAATGATAATTAAATGTAAAAAAATCGAAAATACCCAAATCATTAAAAAAAATTATGATAAAGCTTTTTCTCAATTTATGTAAAAAGTCCAATTTGTATCCAGAAAAGTGCAACTTGACACACTAGTGAGACAGTCTTCTAAAAACTAAATCAGTGTCACATACTAAATATAAATATAAAGTGTCAAAAAGGCCACGAAATCTCCGAACCAAAATTGTGAATAAATTAAAAAACACTCTTTAAATTGTAATTTAAAATATACAACAATTATTATATTTTACGAAAAATTTAGTGTAATACCAATTGTTTTACATGCAATAATTATTTTTAAGCGTATTAGTAACATACAATGAAAATTATGGTACTCAAAATGGTTTTTGAAGCACAAGTGAATTAAAGAATTCGATTAAGCACTAGTGGTTTTTTATTATCAAATGTGACCTCCATGAAAAAAATGATCGAATTAAGTAAATTTATGTAAAAGTTATTTTTATAATGGAGTTTGCGCAGTAAAATAAACATATTAACGGATTTTAACAGTTTAAACAAACGAATTTAATTTAAATTTAAATAAAAAAGTACTATTTATATAAATGATGAATTTATTTAATCACATGAGAAAGAAGATGATATTTACTGTGGGCAAGAGACAACAATATGAATGAGACAATTTCAATTTAGAAATTTATATTTGATAAAAACTATGGTTTTTCTGTAATTTTATTTAAAATTGTATGAAATTGTATAAAACACGGTTGACATATCTTATCGTCCTAATTTTATAAATCACTATTAATTTCAGTTAATTCTTAATGTTAAGCGATCTTTGATTGTTATTAGTTTATGTGTTTCAATATAGTATTGTATTGCTGATAATGAAACTCTCAAATTTTGATTAACGTCAAATATTTTGAAAAATTTTAATATTTCTGAATTTTTAAAGAAAATATTAGTTTTTACTGAAAGGAATTGAACAAAATGTAATACGCAGCTTGTAAGGCACTTTACCAGCCCTATTTAATTTTAAATACTTTCCACTCTGCCGGCATAATATACCATTACCTCCTATTGTATAAACTAACAAACAAATGGGGTTATGAAACCAGATGCAATGGTCCAGAATCTATTTGTCTGCCAACCTCTCTAAATCCCATGATTGACAAGATCACTTATTTGGATCTATTCATTCGATTATGGGCTCTCACAAATCAATTCACAAATGAATAACATTACATTTCACTAAGTGTGAACCAACATTGTACAGGTAAAAACCATATTGATATGACACTGACATCTCGAGTTTTTGTTCGGTTTTGGTCCGGGTTACAAAACGAGGAAAGGTACGAGGGAACTTGAGGTGACAAGGTAAAGTAGGAAATCGATTTGGAGTTATCATTTGACCAAATTACTCATAATAAATTGAACATACCTATGATAAAATCAGATGGATTTGTCCATTGAATGGCAGGAGACAAAAGGTGACAGGGTTACGACGTGTGACAGGTCCATGTTCATCAATATCGATTGTCTTTGCACCGGAATCAATTACTAGACCAAAATGTGCTGATTTTTACCTATGTACTATTGTATATTATTTGTTTTGTCGCTCCTCTCTTCATTAGCAGCATTCTGTAGCAGCTCCCCATCCGCTTATCCCAGTGACGATAATGCTCGTCTCATCTGAAATAATTTATGGTCTTTATTGTCAGCTCGGCTGTTCTCCGCTTTTACCACATGGGCATGTTTGCTTAATCGAAAACCGTCTTTATTATTTATTCATTTATCAAATTAGGAATACACACATATAAGACCATATCGGAACACATAAATCAATTGAAATTGAAAAAGTTTGGATGAAACCTATGCCAAAAACTAGCTCCATAGGGAGAGAAGAGTACCAAAGGTTGATCAAGTGTAATAGATAATACGAAGTATAGTCTTGACATTTCTCCGATTCGATTAATTAGTCTTTGATTGACCACACTCACACTTTCACGCTTATCAATAATTCAGAAAAGAGTTGATGGCATAACAAGTATTAATCAATCAATTCAAATAAATAATACACTCCTAATCAAAGTGCAGATATTTAGTCATGATATTAGGCCATGATATATTTAATTTTAAACAATATATAAACAGCAATACATTCCATCATTTTAAAGGAAGTGTTTTCAATTATAATCTTATAAATAACTCTTAATATTTGGGAAGACCGGTGGGATAAATGTGAGCTGTCTTCGACCATCTTCGACTTCAACAGCACTAGGAAAAAGAACTAGGATTACTATAGGTACAGGTCATGGCCGATGTATAACAATTACATACTATCGAAGTGGAGGATGATTACTCAATATACAAAAATTTGCAACAAAAAATTTAAGTAAATGTCTTTTTACATGGATAAAGAAGAGTTAATTGATTTAGATTAACTGAGGTCTAGACAAATAATAAGATTAGGCGACAAAACCAAGTGCGTACAGAATTCCCCATAAAAACATTTCATTTATTTAAAAGTAATTTTTGTATTTGACATGTTCGGATAAGAAACACTTTTTCTGTTTTTTTATTTTACTAAATTTAGTTAGTTATGTAATATTTTAAATATATTTGTAACTTATAATTTTTACTTCCTTTTTTATTTGATGTAATTGACCAAAAAATGGTGGAATTTGTTTTATACCACATAAGTATGCAATTAAATATTTTAAAATATCAACACTCATATGCATCACTTTTGCAAAAATTTTTCCTACGGAAAAGTGATACTTATTACTCACATCAATGGAAGAAAACGTTAATTTCTATATATGATTGAAAAATTTGTGATTTTACATATAAAAATAGGATATTCATATTTATGCAATACTGTGCATTTTAGGGATTAAAATGGAACGGGAATTTTTACTACATAATAATAAAAGAAGCTTAAATTTTCACAACTATCAAAAGTAACATTTCATTGAAACCAATGAAAAACCAAACCTTTTGTTATGTGGTTGCAAAAACTATATTTCGGTAATTAATTTAAAGTCGGTATAAATTTAACAAACCATACTGATTATCAAAGCGCGTTTTCCTATTAAAAGAACTCAAAATATATTTATATTTATAGAACTCGATGGAGTCATAATATTCTGCGCGTTTTCATAATAAGTTTTGGCACATGTGAACAAAATCAGCTCTGCTTGTTAGTATCTGTTTATGTGTGACCGGCCAACCGTATGCTAATTTAGATCCGCAAGAAGTGATTTCCACAAGTGCGCTTATACGATTTAATGCTGTGCCCAAACGAAGGAATCTCAAAAGAATATTCCATAAAGGCGTACGTCGTACTCGTATATCAGCGGAAACGGAAATTTTTTGTCAATTCCTTCAGTTTTAATTTCGTTCGGCAAGAAACTACATTAAGAATCTACCGAGGATATGACAGATTTCTAAATAGGGTTAACACAAAAAGCTTGCTTAAGATATTTCTATTACTCTACAAAGTAGTAGAGACTGATAGAGTCGGTTTTTAACGTGTTGGATTTAGTTGCAGTTATCCTCCTCTAATTGCCTGTGTTAACAATCAAATGAATTCAAAAATGTTTTGCTAGTCTTCAAACAGTTAAATTGAAGTTCTGTCAATAATGGGTATAATCTCTTGAGGACAATGTCGACAAATTAAAATCAAATTTATTTATCAATTTGAGCTTATTTCACAAACTTCAAAGTAGGTTATTAAATTAACCTGTTATCCACTTTATGGAATTCTCTATATTGGAAAAAAAATAAAGCGCATAGGACACACGATTTAGCTCATAAAGTTATACTCAAACTGTATGAACAATATTTCAATAGAAATGGTACATCTGATAACTAATATAAAAAGATTGCAAACTTATCCCAATTGTGTGCCTATATAAAATTTCCCTTAAAACTTGCTAACATAAATTAAGGAAATTTATGAAATTCTTGATAGTTAGGGTGATGAAGTATACAACAACAATAATCGACCTGAATTATTCTGTTAAGCGGCTTTGATAATAATAAAATAAATAATAATAATAATAATAATAATAAAAATAAAGTTGACAGAAAATTGTGGAAATTCTAAAAAAAATGTAATTATAACGTAACAAATTATTTCACAACAAATAATTACGATAAAATTGCAACCCTAAGCAAGCTTGCGAAGAAGTAAATTCATCTTTACGACGTTGAAATTCCATTTAAACCCGTGTCGTCACCCAACACTCAGTTCTCTCGGTGCGTCGTCTTATCTATAATATCTGTCTTAATACGATTTTCTCCGGAGTAGAAACCATTTCGCATTAATACTACCCCCTTACCTTCACCCTCTCACTCGTATCCACATCTTTTACATGCTAAGTTGTATTCCATTTTGTCATGTTTTAATCGTAAAAGGCTCCATATTCCCTAAAAGCCGCAACCTCCTCGGCCAGATTGGAATTGTATCAGCGACATCGTGACTTATCGTTGCGATGATATTCTATTTAATATTAAATGGCATTTATTAGCATTATTTGTTGTTCTTTCTCCAAAAAGCAAATACCCCACACACAAGCCCAAAACCAAAGAGAATCCGTTTTGTTTTTGCCTCATACTCCTTCCCAGCCCACACATTTAACGTCAACACCGCTACTCGTCCTAGCCCCGATCCATTCCAGATCAAAGTCTCTGATATGCTTCCAGATTTCAATTTTTGACATACATAATGTAATGGAATCAACCCCAGTCACTCGATTGTTTCGCTTTCAGATAATACCTTCAAATCTAATAATAATTGAAAATGATCTTTCGGTATAAGGTGTTTTACAAAGATAGGAAATTATTTTAAAATTAGTATATTTTACCAGTGAATCGACTGTTATGAAATATTGGAAGAAAACTGAAATTGCAAAATGCATCTTAAATTTGAAATAATCATTGGATAAGCACACGTTGGAATAATAATGCACATACCTGTGACCTGCTTTAACGGCAGAAAACGTTGTTAAAGTTAAAGTCTGTATAGACCATTGAAGAAAAGGTCTCAACAAGATTGTAAATTCTACAGGAAATTAAATGAAAAATAATGAATTCTGTTCAACCATTTTTTAAGTATAGAAATAATATATATATAGTAAAATTGATATTTAATCTATATTTATTTAATAATTTGTTAAAATAATTCCAGTTGTATTTTGAGTTTAGTTTTTTTATGTATTTATTTTTAATAATAAAATAAAAACAAAATTTATATTACTGCTCTTACGAGTATAACTGTTCTGGCAAAGACATTTTATAGCACGTATACTTTAAACTGTTCTAGTGCTTTTTCTGGGTCGCTACCTACTTTTGTTTGAAGGGATTTATTCCAAACAAGCTTTTTATTCTTGCTCTATTGGCGTTTTATGGACTGCCACATCTTTAAAAGGGCCTAGAAATACCTAATTCTGCAAAACGGGTAGTCGTATATGGGCTAGCGAGTCGTGTTTGACTGAAAACACAATTGATACGAAACCAAAACAGTCTCGGATACATTCAGAATTTAACGGTAATGACCATGGATCACGATTAATGGACGACGATTTTTTTATTAGAACTTGAAACGTAGAGACGATGTTAGAACCAGGAAAATGCATGAAATTGCAATGGAGCTGAACAAATACGTTGTGGCTTATAAAAACTAGGGGCCGGAGTAACGCAATTGGTTAAGCTGAGTCACAAAATTGGAATCGTTTGTTTAAATTCCAGTAAAAGCAGTCTTTTTTTATTTTTTATTTAGTAGTACGTGTGTTGTCTTTGGGTGACAAAAACCTGTCAATAAAATAGCCTCTATATAGAATCATCAGCTCATGGTACTAAACTACTAATCACATCATATAATGATTCATGGACATGATATTCAATTGTCATAGACTGGCAAATGAATAGATAGGGTATTTACCAACTTTGATTGCGTAAAAATAACAAATTCGTTAGAGCTAGACCTCCGCAGATATGGAATTATCTAATGGCAATACCCCCAAAAATTTCAGAGATATCAGGTAGCACAATAGATCTTCAGGTTCTAGTGCAGAATCACCTCATTAATAGATAATAAGGCTGCGCCACCCAGATGAGCGTCCGAGTCATTGCCTCATAAACTACAATTATACGGGGCCCAGACAATTCGCATGAAATTGACTCTACAATTACAATCAATTTATAGCAATACTGACTAGCTTGAATTAGTAGCATTACAAATATTAAATACTCATATAATTTTTTATAATAATAATGGATCTATTTAATATTTTATAAGTTTAAAATTTGTATTATTGCTATTGTATTTCAAAACAGAGGCTGTTTCATTGTGTAAAGATAGATACGTACATATAGCTCAAGTAAGCGACAACGACTAATCTTTTAATGGAAAACGTTATTTACATTAATTAATGTCACAACACGAATCACATTTACTTAATTCCATGCTCTGTTGGCAAGAAAAGAGGGTGTCATTCGGCGGAGAGAACAAGTATAGAAGGTATAGAAGAAGATGTCGCTGGAGAAGTGGATTGTGGTTTAGTAAGATGTTGCTCACCTGATTTCTTTCTGACGTAAGAAGGGGGTACGCATGGACCAGAGGCAGTAAAGGAACAGTTCTACAGTTTCCATAATATTATTGTGGTCATAAATATGTAATCGTAATTAAAATTTCATATCCCTCAAAATACCATCATCATTGACACAATATTAGCCCACTCTAATCGTATTTATGCTCTGAATCTGTGGGTGGTACCTAATTATGGCACTGCTAATTATTTTTTCATAGACTAATCACAAATGACATTGACATGGATCGAAGTTGAGAGAATTGTGGTACTCCTTATTTAGTAAATATTCCAAATTGGTGAAAATACAACCCTTAACACAAGAGTTTGTTTCATTTGATTTGCTAAATTAAAAATTTCAAACAAGTCGTGTACTTAATATTAATATGGCCTAATTACGAGAGGAATTAGAGAAACTTCTAACCTCTTTCAGCTTTAAAGTGATTCGTATGCTGTACCACTTTATTAAAAGTTTTCTGATTCTGTGGGAAGCACACAGAAGTAAATAATGGCTGCAATACATAAGTCGTGTCAACCGACGACGACGACAACCAGCCAAGACAACCGAATACTCCTCATATCTTGATTTATGTATGTTAATGGGGAGTGAAATATCGTTCCCATTCTCTTTTTATTATGTTTGTTCTCTGCATTTTACTAAGTAAAAAATTGTTGAAAGACCATCAACAAGACTTGATATAAGATGCTATTTTACTTAGAGAATTTTTATAGTTATTTATACAACTATGTCACTATGTCGATAAAATAAGACAATATTAAATACTAGGGTTTTATAAATCACGAGTGTAGCAAGTGTTTTCAAGAATGCCAATGTATTTGATAACGCTTATCGACCGTGCTTCTATTAATTTTTTTTATTTTTTAGTTAAATTAAAACAAAAATTTAAAAATAATCGTTTATTTTAAATTTCAAATCTATTTTTCTATCACACTTAATCAATTTTGTTCTTGTTTCATTTCTGCAATTATGAAAAAGAAAATTATATTTGGCCGTATAGCAATTGCACATAAGAAATATTACGTCTTTCTTTTCAAATAGTCGTTATTCTTCATGATAATCATCTGTTTGAAAGAGGGGCCCAATGTTAAACGATCTATTTAATTTTAAACGGTGTAAACCATTCGTAAAGAAATTGACCTGAAAATGAAAATCTTTTACGGAGATCACACTGTTAAAATAACAAAGAAAAAGCTTTAAAATAAAAATTAACCAGAATAAAATACGAATAAAATTCTAACAGGTATAAGTGTTTAATTATGTACTTTTTTAAACTAGTTTTTTAGAAAATTGTATACAATTCTCATATTCATTTCCTATTTATTCGCAAAATATGAAGTTATCAATAAGAAGACAAGCCCGTACTAAATAAGGGTCTAAACACATACAATTAAAGAAAGTAACTGATAAGCGAAAAGAATTTTCGGTTTCAATTTTTCGATATCATTGCACGTTGCACTGTGTCACTGATATTTCCGTGATAGCACTGACCTTTAAATCACAATTAGACTTAAAACGTCTTTAATAAAACAAATCTTTGTACTGTATTTTTAGTTTTATGATTTAAAATGCATAAAGTTGTTTTGGCTTAAAATTTTTTTGAAATTAAATTAAAATTTTGTGATGTGAAATCCAATTTGGTTTTTATTCAGTCACCAGGTGCGCGATTTCACTTTTCCATTCTGCGATATTAATAGGGATTTATTCAAAAAATCAAGGCCATGAAATCTCTTTAAAGAAGTTCGCTGGTGGAGTAAATTCATCATCCGGTTTTACATATGTGTCTCCTTTCAAGAGGGTGGAGAAGATTCGTGGATGAGAGATGGCGAACAGTTTAAATGGAATCGGAATTGAATTGTAATTGGATGTTCATTTATCATTACTTACTTTGAATTTGGCAATCCCGGCTAAGAAAGACATCAAGAGAGCTCTGATTTTTTGGTGGTGAGAAATGGATGGTGTCGTTTCGTCAATGCTGCTATAACGCCTTCTCATCCTGTCTCTCCTCTTTCTGTCCTGATTAAGAGAGGGGGCCATGGATCAGTGGTGACTGTCTTCCATTGGTGGTGGCAACGTCAAAGATTAAATCGAATTTTTATTCTGCTCGAAATTGTCACAAACTGAAATGAATGTCCTCAACAGTCTACTTGAGCGCGCTTAGAGGAAACTTAGGCGTTTCTTGTGCCACTCATTCATTATCCTTCCATTTGCCTTATTACTTATTACGAGTTTCCCATGCTTTTTCTTCATCTTTTCTTCTTCGTTTGCTCTTATATTGGATGGACTTGCCTGGAAAAGCTTATCTCCCCAGTTCCGCCATCTATCTAACTGATGCTCCTGTACTTTGGTTTGCAGACAAAAATCGCAAAAGAACCGCATTAAATAGAGAGAAATCGCATCTTATATTTTTCCAATTTATTATTTTTTATTGTCCTTAGTAGTCCTAACTATATAGTTTGTTTTAACTTTTGTCTTATTCACCATCTCTAATAACGAACTTTTCCATCCAAGCACCACGTAGTGCTACAAGGACAACGCATCTCACAGACTCGCTTCCTTTTTCGTGTTTCAACTCTAACAGCTCCCCATCCCCAATGTCATATATAAGTACGGTGAATGTGTTTGTGATCAGTTTGAATATTACCCTTGTGGCTTTTAAAAATCCACAACCAAATGCTTCCTGTCCCGATTTTATGGTCCTCCTTCCTTCTCAAAGCATAATCCAATTTCTCACTTACTTCTACTCACACTTGCACACTATTGAAAAAAATATAGATTTTTGAAAGTAATACACATTTAATTTAAAACAAAACTCTTAAATTAAATAAACATTATTTAAAAGTAAAACACGAGGAATTTAAAAAATAAAAACAATATGTTCAAGAATCATGTAAAATAACGTTAAATATAATTTTATAATTCAAAAGAATTGTATGGTATTTATCTAAATAAAATTGGATAGGATCAAACACTTCACTTAAGTTCATTCAAGTTACTCGAAATATTAACCATCATTCAATCCATGGTCCATAATTGTGACAAATTTATCAATTAGTAAGAAGGTTTCAATTGCATTAAACGGTCGATCAATTATTTTGGACTTGCTTGTCACTCCCACATGACAGTCTGTTTCGATTCGAATAGTGTAAGTACTGCTGTCAATAATCCCCAAATGGATGTGCTTGTGGACACTCACTTGCTCAAACTACTGGCACATTTGTCAATATCCATTAAGTGGAATCTAATTGAATTTGAAAAAACTAACACATTGCCTGTCAATACTTGTTAATTTTGTAGAATTCCAAAAATATTCATGAAATATATTTAGCATATAATATAACATTAGTATTAAAAATATTTTTACATACTTGAAAAATCTGTACATTTTATAGCCAATGTTTTCATTAGAAAGTGCCTCTTAATTACATACTGTTTAGTTATACATTATTCAATACCTGCAGACAACCAAGAATTGTGTAAATACACAACATTAGTATTTTTTCCCATTAAATGAACAAATAAAATATATTCGTAAAGCTGATCATTGTTTCTAAATATGATTTAAATGATAAGTGCTATCACGAGAGTATTAGTGACATAGTGCTTGGTGTCCTATCTTTGTAATGCAGTCGAATCGCGTTAATTCGAACTTCCAAGAGACACTAAAATACTTTATTTTTTTTACTAATTATCGAGAGTTCTAATTATCAAGCGGTTCAATTGCTACTGCTCAGTAACATTTGTATGAATTTTGTTCGAAATATCAAGACATTTTGTAGGGACTTCGGAAGAGGTTCAAATTAGTGAGACGTTCAAATTATTTTGAATTATTGAGAGTCGACTGTATATGGTAAAATTAAGACCCAATATTTGATTCGCTTGCCAAATACTTTATATAATTGAATGTGTTTAGACCTTAATTTATAACCTGTCTTCCTATCCTTTTCTACATATTTCGTGAATGGATAGATAATAAATATCCAAATTGTATAAAATTTTGAATGAACATTAGTTTTAAAAAACACATAATTAAACACTCGTATCTTTAAGATATCTAATTTCCTTCGTATTCTAGAGCTTTACTCGTGTTTAATTATGGTCCATTTTCCCACATTTTTTTAAATCACTATTTAGTATAGTCATTCATTATTAACATACCGTGTACAAAGATTTAATTGGTTTATTTTAACATCCTTCAGAGTAATTAATAATTAATTAATTAACTGATAAATAAGATGTTTTTTATTATTATTATAAAGAAGTGATTACAAAGATCTTTAAAAAAAAACATTTTTAAAACACTACGAGTAGAGACTTTAAAACTTCTTTGACAAAAGATATATTTCTTCCGTAGTAAACCAATTTAGTTGGAAAATGCTAATTTTTACTCTTAATAAAAGAAATCCCATTACACGAACTTCAATATAATTAACTATTTTCAAACAAATATTATACTGATACTATGCTTAATTAATTCCAATTATGAAATGTACTCTTTAATTTAAATATTTTATTAGCAGATACAAAGCCTTAAATTTCTGCTTTCAGATGTATTTGAACGTGATGCTGTGAAAGAAGAAATTCTCCTTGTTCTCCAACGTTATGATGATTCTTTGGAAAAATGGAGCACATCCATAATCTTGTGATTAATGATTGGCCAGCTTTCTGGCCAAGAAATGGATTTGCTCGAATAAAAATTATTAAACCGAAAGATGAAAGCGATTAAACGGTGCCCTCCGAAATCCATCATCATCCCTGCTTTGCCGCAAATCTCTTTAAACTCGCATTGTGTCGTAACCAACTTTCAGTTTGTTCATCATTTGATTGCCATCGCTCCTCTTTCTGGTTTCTGCCGTCGCCGTAGAGCTGCTGACCAATTCAGCATTTGTGCGGATTCAAATTTATCCAACCGTGTTCAAAACTCATCCATTCCACATGTGCTCCTCATTCTCCGTTTTGTTAATCACGGCACTGGGTTTCACATGACAGATGGTATTTGTTTGAGGTTCTCTCCTATCTCTGAATTTGCATCGCGAGTCAGGTTCAGCAGAAAGATATATGTCGGTTATAAAGGGATTGCTTTTACCCACACCAACAATCTATTCGGTTTAGTGAGATAATTAGATATATAAATGTAATAAAGAAAGGGATGATAAAACAGTGACTAAGAACACCAATTTAATAATTGTGCTAATTTTATATATTTTAATTCTGAACTTTTACCATTCTTAAATGACACAACAACTATCATATATAATAAATAAAATAAAAATTAAATAAAAATAATTATAATCTACAAGTACATAATATTATCCACGAAAATTAGAAATGAATTATAAAAAATGCAGCTTGGACTGGAGTAAACCAGAGTCGATCGAACTACCGAATTCTGTGAAAACGGCTTGTTGTTACCGGTCCCTAAATTTATCATTGTTAATATTATAATTAAAAATTCATCTTATATACAAACTATTTCTTATAGTATAGTTTAGTATTTTCTGCATTAAGAACATGTTTTCCATTTTGTTATTATAGCCATATTTATTTAAAGTACTATTATCTAGCCTATCATAGAACAATAAAACTTTGGTTAATGGTAGTTTGACCAAAGTTAATGTACAATATCGAATCTTTAGAGTGTTTTACTGGCGAGCTATACCACTGAAAAAGGGAATCGTGTGTGATTTCTGCCTCTTTACCAATTTATACATTTTTCTATCATATTGTTGGATGGTCGTTCGTTTTTTTATAAATATTTAGTTTATATGCTACGTGATTTCTGGCAACAACTGCTCTCAGGCCCACCTAGAAGAATAATCGCTGGTGAACATGTTTCGCTCGACTGGCTTCGACTTTCCCTGTTGGGATGGCCAAATGACGAGGAGGCGACGAGCAATGCCTCTGGTGCTCTCCTTACATGAGATGGTACATGAGCCTCAAGCAATAATACAGTGAAAAATGAGCCCACACAAAACACAAACCATTTACTCTTTCCAGATGCTGGACCAAGAGCTCAGGGACGCACAAATGTATTTTTTTTCTGTTTTATTCCATGTGTAATCCTAATCACCATGACGAATATTAATTTGACTTGGATTTTCGCTATAGAAATAAGTATGTTCTCTGGATATTTGAGAGTGAATCTCTACGCTTTCTCTGTCAAAAAACCTGAAAAGGAGTACTTTTAAATCCTCCTCAAGGGCGGAAATTCATACACTTTTTTAATTGTCAGCAAAACAAACAAAAATTCTATTCATACTGTAATGTAAATATTTAAAATGAAATGTGCTTTAACAAATAATTTGTTAACAATTACTATTTTTCTTAAAATTCAAAATATGTAATTATCTCGAAATGCTCATATGTTAGTTAAATTTTTATAAATTAAAATATTGTTCTAATGACAATCTCATAAAGTAAGCTTTTCAAATTTATGTCGTCCCTTTTACAGCTTTTATAGTTACCGTAATATGGGAATTATATTAATTTTCTAATGGATTTCGAAGCTAAACCCCAAAATCACACATGGTAAAATGCTGATAATGGGCGATTTTTCGCTGCAGAAATCGCTTTTCATGGTGCATTTCCGAAGTACAAGAACATGAACCGCAGACAGTAAGTAAAAGCATTTCCTTTTTTTGCTTGTGAATTTAAAGAGGATGCATTATTAAAGTCTATTTTATGGTTTTGATACATTGTTGTACTGGTTGGCTTTAAATAATTTATAATCACATAACAATTGAAATACACGAATGATTTTCTAATGATATTTTAGAAAATCATCCCAAAACTGCCCTAAATGTAGTGATTCGAATTCATCATTTGAATATCCAAATATTATGAGAATAAGAATGTTTTAATGGAGGCGTCTTGTTGGATAACAACTGATACTAACAAGGCCTGATCGGATCTAAAGACCCAATAAGAACCTGTAAAATTTTTTAAATATTTAATTATTTAAATTTTTTCGGCTGTTACACCTTATAATTTTCGCAATTCAATAGAACGCATTCAAGAATTGATAGTTCTGATTACAAAAACATTATTTAAACCAAAGTCGCTTTCTTAAGTGACATTGGCTTAAATCTAAGATTAAGGAAAAAACACAATCGTACAGGTTATTTATCTAAATTTTATGAATAGTTTAAGGAAGCTGTTTTCCTATGCAAATGAGTATTCAATTTTATTGGATATATTCTTCTATCACTTTAAATAAATTGATGTGAAGACACACTTAGATGTAAATTTATACAAGTAACATACAGGCACTTATATTAAGTGACGACCAAGAAATTGGAAATATTTCTTTAGTTACTATTGAAATAATAAACACCTGCGATCGATTTATTCGTCCTTCTGCGAGAAAACGAATTCTAAATAACATGAAAAAAGATAAAAATGTTCAAATTAGTGTTAATATACATTTATACGTAAGTACATAAATATTTGTGTAATTGGACATGATTTATTTCGTTTATTTTTATTGCCATAAATTCGTTTTCCTCCTCGATTACGGCATACCTTGTGGAAGAAGCCCGGTAGGACGTTGATGATGGTTTGAAGCGTGTATTTAAGGACGAGTACAAGCCAAACGATTATTTCTGACTGATAATGGAATTATATTCATTGTCCGAAAGGCGTTTTCCATTCCACTCTGTCTTTATGCCGATTCATTTTATAAACGACACTAGCAGAAGCAGAGCCAGAACCAGCACCAGTACAAAGAAGAGTCTTACAATTTATGACCCTCCTCAGTCACATAACGATTTGAACACATGAAGCTAATATGGGGCCAATTCGGCAAAAGGAAAATTTAATGAGTCTCATGTTCTCGGCAAAGAGGAGCAGCGCCGTCGTCGTCGTCTTTATGCTTGAATATGCGTAAAAACATTTATTAAAAGTCTCTCGGTCTGAGAAGGCGACCGAATTAATTTTATCCGAATAATCTCTGCTCCACAAAAATTATCCATGGGAATGACAGCAGATAAAGGCGGGAATAAATAAAAGTTCCGCTTTATTTCAACTAATTTTATTATAGAGAGAGAGAAAGAAGGAGAGATTTCTTGCTCTTTATTTCTCGTGTTGCTCAAAAACTGATAAAACAACAGCCAAGAAGCGCGCACACAAACACACACACTCAGGCATTAAATGGATGATGAAGCAGACGCCTGTGCCTGGTAGAAGATGAAGACGAGTCCGAAATTACATTTTTTTCAATTAATTTGGGTCTTCTTGACAATAATAAGTTCAACTCGATGCCTCTCAACACGTTGTCGACGGGGCGTTTACTCGCCTCTGGCCAGGAGGAAAAGATCCTTTTCTCACCAGAAGAAGAAGCTGCAACGCCAGCTGGGTGTGACAACCGTTTCATTAATAGATAAGGATGACTGTGCTGTGGGTAGAGCAGAGAGAGAGGAAGAGATTGGAGTCTGTTTACCAAATTATAAAATAAACGAGAACAAAAACGAGATAAATCATAAACCTAATTTTAATCAAACTGAAGTGATAAAAATTCAATTACTACCCGAGAAATTCACAATTTGAAATTACTTGGAAACAAATTGGTTCTCTCTCTAAATCCAACAATAATTGAATAGCATTGCGTTTTTCTTCCCTTCATTTCCTGAATCCTGTTCAAAACCAAGAGACAGAAGAACAACGAGGATGACACAATGTAAGTCTGAATTGTACTTAATTTCCAGCATTTCCGTTAATTCACTTAAGGACTTTCATTTGCCATAAAACTTCTGGTGCCCCTTGAAACGGCTGGGATTCAGCATCCCCGACATCCCTTTCCCTTTTCGCAGGCCCAGTAAATTAAGAAAGAGACCATTTCTTTTTTTGGAGACGCATGAATGTGTAAAAATTGTCGCACTGATATCAGTTTTATTCCTCTTCAAAAAATATCCCTCCTTGCCACCGTGACCAAAAGAAAAAGAACGAAGATAGTCAACCACCCAACAATTGGAAAATGTCGATTTGTCTCTAACTGTAGTAATAATATTCCGGTTTTACTGTCCAAAAACGATGCCCCAGTAAAAGACAGAGAAAATTATTTATTTATTATTCGCATAACTTTTTATTAATTTTTTATTGTAATTTGTTTTTCAATAAAACCGAACCATGACAACCGTGCCAAAAAATAGCAGCAGAGCTGCTCTGGCCGTCGTCGACCAGATTTTCATTCTGGCTCCTCCACTGACAAACAGAACAAATACCCGAACCCCCATCAACATCCCGCACACACATATTCACTTATTTATTTGACATAAAAGGGAATATTTCAACTTTTACTATTTTCCCAGAAATTTTCCCATTTTCGGTGGTGCTATGTGCTTATTTGCGAAAATTTTCGTGTGTATTGATATGTGCCAAATTTGTTGATTTGGCACATTTTTTATACATTTTAATACAATGTACACAAACAAATGTAAATTTTCTTCCATATCTGATGTTATTAAGTATACGTAACACTTTATGAGTGAGGCCATCATTCAGCCTCCTTTTCCTCCTGCCCCCGGAGCTGCCAGCCTTCTCCTCCTCAGCTTCCCTTTACACTACCACCACAACACAAAAAACATTTCCATTGTAATGTATGACAGATTTCAAATGGTATTGCGGTTATGACATGCGAGATGCCAATCAACGTTAAACGAATGCCAAATTTTATTATGTAATCATTTGATAAACGAGTATATGATCGACAATTTGATAATTAATTTCTCATAACCGGATTCGAGTCTGTTCTGCCCCAAGGCAAATTAAACATCTGAAAATTATCCTTCGGATTTGTCAATAATTTGCTTTCGATATAATTTATTACACCAAAAATTATACTCAAAATTATATCAGGAAATGTCCAGTTCATTATATATAATTTTAACAGAAATTAGTACAGGTAATGAAATGTCCGAGTGGAAACTTTGTTGGAACGAGACCGACAAATTACCATTATTTGCAAGTAACAAGTTTTGTTCAATTCCTAATTAATTTGGCAAGTTTTCTTTATGATTTATAACTTATTTCTTTATTCAATCAATTAAGTACACATATTTAATCGAAATTGTTGTAATCTAAAAGATCCGGTTCAGTCAGATCCATAATCATGGTGTCTCGGGGTCTTTTTAAGCGATATACCCTGTATATATGCTTGTAGGTGTTTCGTCATTCCTAGTGCTTGGGTATGTCATTAAAATGTTTGGTGACTCTCCCATCCCAATTCATTACAATAGGGATCATGTTTACAGTTGTGCCCGGAAACATCTCCCTGATTTCTCCCGCCAAATGTTCGTATTTTCTTGCTTTTGTAGTCTCGACATTGGCTAGTTGTGGACCACATGTGATTCCGATTTCTATAATTGTAGCCACTTTTCTTCTCAGATCGTGAACCAATATGTCTGGTCGGTTGTGGGCAACTCTCGAATCTGTTGTTATCGAATTTTATTCGGACTCGTTCATTAGTTATTACAGGTTGGACCGTATAG
>JXOV01011145.1:2301-12378 GCA_001014945.1 Clogmia albipunctata
TCAATAATTCACAGAAACTGCCCTAAATGAAATTGTTTTGTGTTGTGAAATTGTATTCTTGCAAATATAATATTTTTAATACCGATCATATTAAATGATATTTAGAATTTAAATTTGATATAATTTCAAGTTTATTCAAAAATATGACGTCACTGCTAATTTATTTATTATCAATTTATATCGTGACTAAAATTTATGGAGACATTTTGATGTTTCATTCTTCAGACTAGAAGAAGAAGTCGAATGATAAGTTGTATTTTTTAATGGTGGTGTATCTTTTTAAATAAGTTTTTCAAGCCGTAATGAATATTATGTTTCATTTAGAAGAGTGTAACTTTTTATTGAGGCACAAATTAATGAAAATAAGTACTTTTATATATATATAAATTGGGAAAAAAAACTTTTTTGCATTTAAAAAATATCCGCCAAGGATTCGATTCGATTACCTCCGAAGAGGCGACAATCACTTGACTATATTACTGAAAATTCTCCGATAATTCTCCAGCAGTGAAACCCGATGAAGCTACTTTCGCAAAAAAAAATTGTTTATCATTTAAGACATTCATCAAGATAAACAGAAAACAGATAAAATAAATAACGAAATTGCGAAAACAGAAAATATATTAAAATCTGTCCTTATTTATGCTTAATCTGCAATATGAACCAACCAATCAATTCCCTCAACCGTTGAGACTTTCAAATATTCTCGAAATTTTATTATCTTTAAAACTTAATTTGGTTTCAATTCAATCAATGGAAACATTAATAGTTATTTATACAACAAGGTATAAGGTAAGGCCCGAGTGTTTAATAATGCTTATTGACCATGTTTTATAGAAAATTCTATGCATTTTTAAATCAATTAACATAAAAATCTTAAAAATTCTTCGAATTTCTCTAAAAATAGATGGTGTGGCCTCTATAATAAACCAAAAGTAAACGTAGTTCATGAGTTATCCGATTGGTGGCCGTTAAAAAGAACACTAACAAGACACAGTTAAACCACGCCCTTCAAAACTAATGACCATATTAATTGAATAAATTGTTTCTGTTGAGGTCACACTTTAATAATACAGAAAAAGCACACATGCTTTAAACACTTGTGCTATAATAACCACTTTAACAGACAAGAATTTAATGTCATAATATCAATATTAAGCAACATAAATGCATAAAAATAATTATCAAATTGACCATGTTTGTTTAAAGAACCACAAAAAGTAATTAAAACAGATTTAAAAAATTTAGATCTAAGAAGTATCAAAACTTTTATTACTTCACAATTCATGAATTGAATTTTTTATTTATTAGATTTCTATTTGAACTACTACATTCCAATCAAATTATTTGGAATGAAACAAATAATTGCGCCAAACAAAATATGATTATAGTCCGAATTGGAAAATGAATAAATTGGCAAAACCAACAAACACAAATTTATGGATCAGCTTTTAAATTGGCAAAACCGCCACCAATCATAAAGTTTCAATTGAAATGTAAATTTGCGTCCATAATTTTCCATTAAACTCATTTACAAAATGAAACCCGAGAGTTGGGTATAGGTATGTCTCGGGTAATTTGTTTTCATGTTTGCTAAATGTACGAACATTACATTTACAATTCGCATAGAATTTCATATATTAGTACAAATATTTCACATTTAATATTTTAGCGTAATTGTTTTTATGTTTGCTTATGCTTCTGAAAACTGAAGTACCCGTTTGTACATCTTTAAAATCCATTATTTAAATTGCGAATATGCAAACTGCGTAGTCTTAGAATCCTTAATGTAACTTTCATTTTAGTACCAACAAAATTTCATATGGATGTATGTTGGAATACGCAGCCCTACGCTCTTCATGGTTTATCTGTAATTTTCATATCTTTTTCATGACTGAGATTAATTAACACTTAAATATACTCGTATACCTACAATTTCTTACTTTTTTTCCAAATTTTTATAGACAATAATGAACCCTAAAGGTATAAATAACCACCAGGAAAATATGTGACTTTGGGACATTCTAGCATTATATTCAATTGAATTGAATATAAATATAAATTCGTTACAGTGGAATAACTACTGAGGAAATAAAGAGGCGTGGAATGATTGCATTCAAATTCTGGAAGGATAGCAAAAGTCGTTTGGTTCTCATGATATCCCAGTCAGAAACAATCTAGAAACCGCCAAAATCTTAAATCACCCCCTATGCCATTTGTCTGGTGGCCGATGTGATAATGCATCCGTCTGAATTTTCGGGGTCAAGGGTTCGATCCCTGGGCGGGTTTTCGACTTTTCTCAAATTGGGGCAAATTCGGGCAAAAGATCTCTTTAGATTATGAAAATACAATAGCTCCCCTATTTTCTACTTGTAATATCGCCATGAAGTACGATGTAGTACAGCACTAAAACCTCTGTGAAGTTTTGGCAGCCATGTTTTTTCCTAAGATTTTTCAAAGATGTTTTTCTTAAAAAAAAATTCAAATTTATCTACTTTGTCATCAAAAATAGTTAAAGCAAAATTTAAAGAATTAATGATATTTTTTTTGAAATTTTTAGTTGATTAAATTCAATGAAAATTTTTCTCAATAAAACGTGACATTTATCACATCTGAATTTAAAATTTTGAAACAAGACTTTCAAGAGTTAATTTTATACATAACAGAATAGTATCAAATAATATTTAATACATATTTAGAAGCAGAGGTTATTGGGGTTTAAAAATCAATCATTACAATTTTCTCCGGACGAAGTTGAGTTTAGGACTTATGATCGCTTTTTGAACCAAAACTGACGAGTGTGCGTTGGTTGAGGTTAAGACCCCCATGTTCCTTACAGGAATAGAAAGGGGGAAAAATGTCATTTTGTACTTATTTTCCCTTTATGTATAAAATGTCTAATTATACAATTTAAAATGGCAATTTGGGTTTAGAAATATAATTAATTTTTTTAAAATATGCCCACCTTGCGGTGAAAATGTACAAGATAATTGTTTTTGGAACGTGGTTAATTAGAACTGATAACCACTAGTTATCAATTCTTAAATCTTTTTAATACCTTTTCGTCACCTTCAACCATAGAAGCGAATATTACATAACACTATTGTAGTATTTTAATAAAAATGATGATGAACATTTATTAGATTTACACATTTTCAACACTTATTCTATTGAAATTATGTATTACGAAAAGAAATTCGAGGTCAATTAAATTTCCAAATTGACCGAATCAATGGTTATGTATTTCATACAAATTAAATATTTAATTATTACTAAACATAACAACTTTTAATAAAAAAAAAAAAAGTTTTTGAACGCCGTCTTTATTATCAAGAAATCTTCATAAAAGTTCCTAGGATTAAATTAACCGTCTTGGATGTTTTAGACAATTTTTTACTCTAAACTTTGATATTATTTACTATTTATATATAAAGGACATATAATTGAAATCTATGTGTATACTTTGTTAAAGAAAGCTCCTCAAAAATATATTTATTTTTTAATAAAATGACCTGTTTTTGAGTAAAATGTTAGCTAATACTGTACTTTGCATTTTGTTGTAATATTTTTTACATCTGTGTAAAGCTAACGACATTTACAAATAAAAATAAGTAATTATAAAAATTAAATGATATAATGCGATGTAATATATAACAATTTGCTACAATTTAATAAGATTTAATGAAAAGAAACATAGTATGATCTAATATAGGGTAATATAGTATATTGTAATGCAGTATAATATAATTTATTTATTTATTCATTTAATTTATATACTTACTGTGTATATTACTATCATCTACTGTCTCCTGAAAAGTGGCGACACCTATACTGACCTAGTATACAGTGCCGATTGGCGGGCTTAATAAAAACTTTTATCCTATTCCATCATAAAGCGCATAAAGAAAATTTAAAACTGTTACTGTATCTATAGCAATAGTGTCAGGAATTGTGATAGGAAGGGAGAGCTAGGGCGATATACAAGAAAGGGCGTCCACCAAACACTTATTAATACGTTATCCATAATTACAATGATCTTATTCAAATATTTATGCTATATCTTCGAGCGGGTTCTGTGCCCAACCTACCATACCAATTATAAAATTATATATAAAATTTCTGCAGCTTCTAGTTAAAAAATATTAATAAAAGTCAAATCAGAATAAAAATGTTATTTAGAGTATTCAAAAATTTAAATATGTATTTCTGAAAAACAATATTGATTTATTAGGGATTTTCTACATGTTGAAACAACCCTAATAAAATTTATTAATAATAATACATATGTCCTTTTAACAAGTGTGTTAATGGAACAATAATTTAGTATTACAGCGACAATAATTTACTTTCATCTTTGTTAATAAACTTGTTAATGGGTCTTTAGTAAGGATTTATTTTAAGTGAATAACAGTTTAAGATAACGGAATAGGGCATAAATAACTGAGTATCAAAAGGTCGCATTAAGGAGAGGCATTGCCCTCGCAATAATGACCCAATTCATAAACAACCCTCATACAATTAACGCCAGCTAGATAATAAATCTAGCACCGTTCCGCTTCTGTCCATAATGGGAGACTGAACAAGTGCGTATTAAATTACCTTAGATGCTGCGAATGGAGCCATGAGTATAAATCTAAATACATCGTTAATTAAACGTGCAATTTAATTATGCGAGGAAGAGAGATCCTTTAAACACCACTCCTGTCGCCGGAGAATTTAACACCCAACCCACCTAATGAATTTTTTATGAAGGCAAATGTTGGACATCATTAAAGTTAGTCTGTATATTTTTAATTCACCTTTTGATTGTAAATCATTTGAAGTTAATAAATTAGTAAAACTAAACAACTAAAACTTAAAATTCATTAAAAAAAAATTTTTTGTGATAAAACGATAAATTATTTATTGTTTTTTCTTGAATCATTCGCACTGAATTTTTCAAGGTTTTTAAATAAATTAAATATGTACACGACAGACAACAAAATATATACAAAACAGATATTAGCAGGTCTAACACTACAGGTTTTCTTCTTAGTCTGCGGAAGTCCCTATCGACGAGGAGAGAGTGCGCTTCCAAATTGGCATGATTTTCTAGAACAACTTTATAGTTGGCTCGACGTTCTTCTGCTATTTCTCAAAGAGGACTCATGTTGTTGTCGCGGAGAATGGTGGTGTTTCTAACAAACCACGGAACGCTGATTGCTCTGCGTATCGATTTGTTATAATACCTTAGAAAAGAGGCTGTGGCAGCAATCACCTCAGAGCCCAATATCATAAGTCAAGATTGGTGAGATCATAGCCTTGATTAACAACATTTTCGGATTAATGCTCGATTTGGAATAAAAGAGTCCCCTTAACTCGCTTAATCTTGCGTGTATTAGTTTGGCATCGATCTAGGTGTAGTCCTAGGAATCTAACGACTTCTGCTTGGGAAACTGTATTGCCGTTGTCATTTAGGATATTTAAAATTAAAATACTTTCGATTTAACTTTAGTTTGATGTAAAATCTTTTTGTTTCCAGTACATTTTTAGCATATTAAAATTAAAAAGTTGACCAAAACCCAAAATCAGATATTTGAAATATTTATTTTTAATTCCATAGACCCATTGATGATACCCACCTCATAACCGAAGTGGTAAATTCCTTTTCAACCTGCTCTACGTTAACAAAATTTAATTTTTAAGTAAAAATCTTATTTTCAGATATCACAACGCTACTTAAGAATAAGGTTATAGTAATATGATGTTGTAATAGTGTAACGAAACGTCATCGCCTGCGCTATCGTTCATGGTTTTGATTTTGCATGTACGAAAGTTAGTCATGCTTTCGATTCAAAACGCTATCAGAAATGGGGAACGTTCTAAAATAAGTATTAAAATTTAAAACAAAACTCGTTAAATTCGGCTTTCAAATTTCCTAATTAACTTAAATGATACTTATCCAGCTGATCTACCGTTTGATAGCTTAATTAGTTTTAGTTAACGATGCTTTTAAAATAATATATCACATATATCCAGAATAAAAATGTTATTAAAATATTTTTAGTAGTTAATATCTTGACAACTATTGATCTGAATGTATGTCGTACAGATTTCCCTGATTTTTAGTTTTAATTTGATTTTAATTAGTGCTTAAACAAGCCATGTTTTTATTCAATTTAACCCTAAATGCCCAGGCGGGCCTTATAGACTAAAGCATTTTTAAAACGTTTTTACTAAAATAAGTTTAAAGTAACTATCGATTCGTCATACACACTTTGATTTTTTCAAATATCATGAAAACTTAAAAATTTAAAGATAAAAAAATTATTTTATACCTGTAAAATTTATCTCTAACGGTTGGAAAAAATAATTATAAATATGTAATATTTGTAAATTTTAGAGCTTCTGAAAGATAGCGTGCCTTTAAGCATTCGCAGGTCTACCGGCCATCTAATATCACCAACCAGACACCTTTACTAAAATATTTCCATATAACGTCTTTTAATTAGGTTCAGATTAAACAAATTAATTTAATAGTGTATACCAAAATTATGGATTTTTTTTATTAATTTAAATATAATTTTCCATATGTTAAATAAATATATTATGTTTAATTTTATACATATGTTTTTCCAATTAAAACATTTTGCAATAAAACTAATTCAATTATGTTGAGTGTAAATTTTTTTATGTCTGGTTGGTGATATTAGATGGCCGTAAGACCTGGGAATGTCTAAAGGCACGCTTAATTTGAGGAGATGTAAAATCAACAATTCTTGCATTTATTAATTTTTTTTTTCAGACCATTGACTAGTGACAATATTCCTTTAATTTCCCAGAATAACCTCGATTGGCATAATTGGTACATTCCCGTCAAAAGTCGTCTGAAACATAACGGGAGTCGAACGCAGACAGATAATGAAATCCGCGAATACTGTCGTTGAAAATGGTTCAAATCAATATTGTTTGAATTTTGGTTATTCTATTTGTTTGAATCTATTTCTCGAAATTATAATGATATTTTAATTATTTCCATGTGAAACAAAAAAAAACTTACAAACCACTTTATTTTGATTTTCAAATGAATTTGTGATAGTTTCTTATTTTCTGTTAAGGGAAGGAGAATTTCAATAACGTCGTCAGATCCCATAAGAAATGGTAACTTATGACGGGATTAGCAGTCGTCCAGATTGACAAACCATCTGCCCTGCTGTGAGGGACAGGCCCAAGAACAAGACCAGAATTTTCAATCAGTTGACCATCGTCGTCAGATAATTGAAAAACGGCCGGAACGACCGAAATGCTACAGTTTTCCTAACTGCTTCCTTGGGATAAACAATAGCCGACAATTTCCACCAATTTGTTGGGTGAAATCTAATTTCGGATAAAGAAAATTGAAGAGAGTGACGTGATCAAAATATGGATGACGACATGCGAATTATTGTTTGATAAATTTTCAACTTAACGAGAATAACCTAGAGAAAAACAAAACATTCATATATAGACATAGTTTTTTGTTTGAGACTTTAAAAATTTCTTTTGGTAGAAGTCAATATTTTTTGATTAATAAATTTTTTTGTAAAACCTATATGAATAATAAACTTAAAGCAAATTCAATCACAAAAACGTTTTGGTGAAAAATAAAATATTATTTCTGATTGGATGAAAACGATTGGAGTATGTGGTATATAGTAAGAGACTGAATCCGCTAGGGAATTATAGCCTATATTCATACATAAGTATATGATTAAATTCATTGCAATGATGAACAATAACGTAACACCAGGGGCATGGGGGACAGACCACCCTCTTCTTATATCGCCCTAGCCCTCCCTTCTTATCACAATTACTGACCCTAACTAAATTATTGTTATTATAGACAGTGTTTCAATATAATGGTGAATAGTTCAATAACATGATCTTGACAAACATAAAGGTAGTATAGGTTGAAAATATAATTAGACCCGCCATTTAGCGCAGCACTCTAGGGCAGTATAGATCTCAGCAATTAAGGGGAAATTTGTGTTACTGTATTTAGATTGGTGTATAAATAATCTAAAATTCTTTAACTAAATTAATAAAAAACAAGTAGTTTACAATTTGTAAAGATCCAAAAAAAAGTCCAATTCTCGTCTTGTTACGTAGAAGTTGTCTATAGACAAGATTTAAAAAATTTTAACACAACTTGGCTCTTTAAACAATTACTGTAGATATAAGAAATATGTGGAAGTTTTGAGAAATACTAAAAGGGTGTTTCTTTTCGAGGTATAGAACTTTAAGTTGGTATTACTGTTCAAGTTGGCGACCGATTTACTAGCTGTCAAGTGATTTATTATTAATTTGGTTCGGCAATTCATCATGAATAGACTCACGCCTGATCAAAATAATGATTCTACGCGAAATACGCATCGCGCACTACGTCTATTTGATCGATTTTAGTGATGAAGCGTACTTCTGGTTGAACGGCTACGTCAACAAACAACAATGCCGCATTTGGAGTGAAGCTAATCCTTCATATTTATTGGTCCATACTTCTTTAAAAACGATGATGGCCAGAAAGTTACAGTCAATGGTGATCGGTATAGAGCCATGATAACTAACTTTTTCATTCCTGAATTGAACAATTATGATACCCAAGAGCTGTGGTTCCAACAAGACGGTGCAGTATTTCACGCAGCTCGGGCAACAATCGATTTATTGAAAGACACGTTTGGTGACCGCCTAATTTCACGTTTTTGACCTGGGAATTAGCCTCCATGATCTTGTGATGTAATACCGCTAGATTACTTTCTGTGGGGCTATGTAAAGTTATTGGTCTATGCGGATAAGCCACAATCGCTTTACCATTTGGAAGACAACACTCGCCGTGTTATTGCCGATATACGGCCACAAATGTTGGACAAAGTCATCAAAAATTGGACGTCCAGATTGCAGCCAGCCGTGGCGGTCTTATGCCAGAAATCATATTTAAAATGGTATGTCACAAGATTATCTTTCTTATAAATAAAATTAATAAATGCAATTCTATACCTCTAAAAAATACCCATACTCATAACACACTGGAATAGCTGCAATTCTAGTTCATTAATTTTAAAGATTATCCACCAATAAATTTTATCATTGGTATTACTCGATTTTTGATATACTTATATTCTAACCTATTTTAAAAGTTGCCCTTTAGAATAATTTCCCCAAACAATGTTAACTCAGAGTGTAGAAAACATTAAGTTTATGGAAACCGAGTTTGACAAATGTGTAAGACTTAGTTTTATAAAGTTGTTATTTTCAATGTTTAAAATCATAAAATTTCAGAAAATACTTAACTTTTTAAATTCAAACCCATATATTTAATTATTGATCACTCAAAAGCAGATTGATATAATTTTATGAAAAACCCAATTAACAATTGAGATTTTTCATCATTTAAAAAGTGTCCAATCAGAAATGATTGACATTAAGCTTCAATATTCGATTTGTAAATTTCACGACATAATTAATTAACGTCATAGACAATTTGTCTTGCATAAGCTCTTAATTAATCAAAGAATTTGCATTTGTTTTTCATATATTTCATTTTATCATTTACTCTTAATCTTCTTTGAAAGCGCAACGAAATTTTAGGATATTTATACGCAATTTATAATTTCAACATACTAATTCCGAACCTCTGTTCTATTAATATTGTATTGTATTGTACAATTGGACCAAACAACCCATGACTGAGTTATAGCCCTCACTCATATATATAAATACATATGAATGATCACCGGACCGTTGCACCATCGTGATTCCTTGGAGTGGTGGGTGCCGCCCACCGCCTCCTCCTCACGTAGGCGTTTTCACTATCTACTTTTGTTATAAAGGAGGTGGATAGGTTATATGTGCCAACGATCCGCCATTCGGCACCGCTCACAAGGGCAGTATGGGTCAAACACAGTATAAGGGAAGGGTTTAGGGTTAGTTTGGGATAAACAGTTAGTAAGGTAAAGGATCAGTTTATAATGAAGTTAGTGTTAGTTTTTATTTGAAAGATACTATAATTCAAATATAATATAATATAATTCTAACTACAAATTCTTGATTATGATAATCAAA
>JXOV01011150.1:0-11413 GCA_001014945.1 Clogmia albipunctata
TTTTTATTATTCGTAAAAATTTTACACTCCTTGGTCGTGCAAAAAAAATTACTCATAAAAAAACCTTTAGTTCACACATTCCTAACATAAATAACTATTTCGAGTATTTCATTTCTTAACCTCAAAAATTCAAGTGTCAATTTGTTTTATTCTTCTTTTTCAGGTCTACCCTGTGGTACTACTCGAAGGGCTATTAGGTTTTGTAATAAACTATTATTGGTGAGTTTATTAATTATTATAAATAAATCACTTAAGTGCACATTTCCTCTGAACAGTTATGTATGTTTTACAACAAATTAATATTTGAATATTCATATCGATATTAAAATAAAACAATATGCCGGAATGTTATGCAAATTTATTAATACGAAAAATCAACAGGCCAGGCACAGACTGACCAAAACAAAACTCCAAATAAACACACCGGATAACAACTGATGAGAACCACATACGTAATGGGAAAGTATTTTTTGCTCTGTGTGCTTCTTTTCTTTCTACTTGAGGCGAAAAGAAAGAAAGAGATGAAGAAGAAGAAAGAAAAAATTAAGCAACTGTTATAAATCGTATGTTTTTTTGTTGTTGAGTGGACTGCTGAGATCGAGATCGTTATGTCATTGCAGGCATTTGATCGGAGGTCGTGTCTCTCGGTACTTAAGGCGTCTTCTCGTTGTCTTCCATTTCTTCCGACACCCCATTCAATCCGTGTTACTACTTTAATCGATCTATGTAATTATAATTATAACCAAACTCAATGTTTGCAGACTCTGTGTTTGAGATTATTACTAGGGTTTGCAACTGTTTTTTCGGTTAAATTAGATAATTACATCAAAAAGCTTCTAAAATTAACTCTCTTAAATTTCTTAGTAAATACCATGATTAATTAAGAAATAGGTCGCGTGGATTTTCTTTTCAGACATTGTAAAACGTCATCACTCCGACTATCAGCCATTGTTTTGATGTTTGATAATGACAATTTAAGAAAATTTACTGTTACTTTAGTAAGAAAGTAAGAGTATATAAGTACGTGTAGTAAGTGTCTTAGACAATATTATTGTGTGTTAAAGTAATTAATACCGGTTATTCTTTACTAAAATACTTAAATAATCGTTATTTTTCCTTATACAAAAGCGGACGGTTTGCTGCGTTTCCAACTGCGTGAGAAATTACCAAATTGACACTTTCGCTATCTAGTGGAATATTTTTGAACTTAGTGAAATTAATTTAAAATGGAAATTTTTTCTTTAAAATACTGTGCATATAGAATTCGGAAGATGTGTCATCAATAAAATAATGTCAGTTGTCAGATTTTATAGTGAAACTTTTAAAATTTGAGTTTTACGAAAATTTTAATTTAAATCCATTTATTTGCAATAGTATTGGTTTTGTGTACAAATATAATTTTAATATTATTATTTCCTTACGTTGTCTTTCTATACGGTTTAGCACTATTGTCTTCCCGACTTATTTTGCTCAACGACTTTGGAGGAAGTAAATGAAAGAATTACCAAAGATTTAAATAATTCCCAAAGGCAGAATTCGAAGATATCAATTATTAAAATTTTTGCAGTTTTTTAAAGTCACAGGAGTTATAAAGACTTGCTTGAATTTCCTGCTCAAAGATTGGTTAGCCATACACGGTTTTACAACCCTGGGCAAACATTAGAGGTGGATCGAAAATTCTCTTTAAATTGAAATAGTGGCGTTAATAATATATTTATACAATTTTTTTAAAAATTTTAAAAATTCAATTCAATTCAAAGTAATTTATTCTTTCCAGAGACATACAGTTTGATGTACTTATTCATATTAGTTCGGAAATGTCTTTTTCATAAGAGTCTGATTTCGGCGCTAGCAAACGTTAGAACAATAGAAAAAGTTATGCGTTCTGTAGCAACAGGCTTTAAAGGAATCGATTCTTCTCAACCAGGCACGTCCACTACAAAATCCATAGAAATTTACAATAAAATACAATATAAAGACATAATTAAATAATAAAATTGTTCTGTATCTGTATTGGCTTATGGCCCGGTCCGGCCATTTGCATGTATGATTCTCTCTCTCCATTGTTGTCTATTGATTGCTGCTTATTTCCAATCGTGTACCCCTAAAAGTCGTGCTTGTTTTTTTTTAAATCGGTTCTCAAACCTCCTGGTAACATATCCTGCATATCGTAATTTATCTAACTCCACAAACTTCAGCACGTCGTCATACTGGTACAGATCATAGACCTCCTCGTTGTGTAGGATCCTCCATTCACCATTATCGAATAACGGCCTAAATATTCGTCATAGTATTTGCCATTCTACTCGTTTTAGACGCTCTCCAGTGGACAAATTCAGTCTAAAATGTTAATGAAATGTTAAAGAAATCAATACAATATTAAAATATTGACAATAATTTACATCATTTCGGTCGGATTGGTTTTTAACAACGGAGATATTTTAGTCATAAATCATGGTGTGAAAATGGTGAATTTAATCGTGTTTATTTATCAATTCCGCTTGTGTGGTCTTGGGATCAAATCCCGGGCGGACCTTCTTCAGCGCGTTTCCATTTGTGTATATCAATAACATTACAAAATAATTTTCATAGCAAATTATAAATAAGTAATGGCGAAAAAAATAAATAAAGCGGACGGACTGACTGGATCTGTTTACACCCGGTCTAGGTGCTATAAATTGACTAATAATACACAGAAAAACAAGTCAGGAAAAGTCTAACACCCGTTGGTTGAGGTTGAGTCTACACCAAGTTCCGTAATGGAATGTTGTGGGAAATTTATTATTATTCATCAATTGTAACTAAATAAAAATTGTTTTTAACTATCTCAACTATGTCCAATCTTGGAAAAGGGATTTGAGTAATAAAAATTCACTAATCAGATGAAATAATGTCTTTTTCTAATTTTTTCCCATATTTTGTTAATATGACGAACTGTTCGATAAGTATTTTCAGCCAAAATAGAGATCTCGTTTCATAAGTATTAATATTATAACAATATAAATGATAAAAATGAAAGAAGAAAGGCCCTTTTAAATTTGTTTCTACTTTTTTTATATTGGAATAAAATAATATTTTTATTTGATAAACCAGAAAATTATGATTGAAATTATAATAAAAGATACATCATCATTTATTAAAAAATTAGCATTTATTGCAATCAATAAAGGAAAACAATTAGAAATACTTTACTTCGAGAGCAGATGACAATCCTACTTCCATTGAAGTGTTTGCATTTGGGTGCTCAGCTGTTGTGTCTGGCAGCCGGCCGTCCACTTACAGGCGGCCAAGTGAAAGTGTCCAAAATTAGCCGGGCACCAAAATTTGATCGATTCCAAGTCGTCAATTTGTATATCAATATTTTTATTGACGCGCGCGATTATGCCATTGCGAAAAAGTATGAATATCAATTCGCAATAGATGGAGGCGGAAAGGTAACAACAACCTGTTGAATTTGGACAAATGTAAATGAATGTTTTGAAATAAATTTCAAGTTTAAACGAGTCGAAAAGAACTTCCTAGGAGCAAGAGGTGAGTTTTGCTTTAATGTCAATGCAAAGACGGCTCATTTCCATAGAAAATTAGCCTCAAGTACAAAAATAAAAAAAAAACAAAATTACAAAAGAGCAATACCCAAAATCTGCATTGCGGAAGTGATGGACGGATTTGTGACGAAAGTAATTAATCGCTTGGCAAAATCTAGGTCATTACGCAAAAAAGCCGTAAAAAATGGAAAATTAAAGATCAATAAATTGGGTTCAAGTTGAACCAGAAGCAGTGAATTTGAAAGGGACCAGCTCACGCTGGCTTGGACCTGGCTAGGCCCTCATCCGTCCATTGCGTCACTTTACAAGTCAAATGGAATTTCACCGAATGAAATATAACAAAACGAAATTAACACTGTCGAACGGAAGTTTCTTTGTTTCTCATTCAAATGAATCGTTCGTACTTAAGGCCCTTCAAGTTGCATAACCAGTTCACACTGTCGATCAATTAAATCTGGAATATAATAAATGCTTGTGTTATGGAAATTTTTAATTTCCAACTTTTAATCCAAAAGGGGAAATTGATAAGTAAACCGTTTATGTAAATAATGCTATTATTAAAATGTTATGTACTTTGATGATTATTGTCAATAATAGTTACTTTCAAAACAAGGTCAAAGAGGCAACAGATTATTCAACTCTTATGAGACGACATGTCAATGAATTGGTTATCATTCATGCTTTTATGTATTGAAACTAGTGATCTTTGCCGAAATATGAGCGTATTAATCAGTTAATTATCTAAACACGTAGTTTGTTGAACTTAGAAATATTTCTATGAAAATTACATTCGAAAATAGGGGAAATATTTACAAAATGGCATGGTGCTTTGTTTTTGGATCATAATTCTTTATGGGTTGCACACAACAACGCCATATTACACAGTAATTATGCTTGGTTGTCTATTTAGATAAAATTAATATCAAAATGTTGCTAAAATTTGCAGGAAAAAATATACAGCTTTAAACAGCAGTCGGCGATAATCTGTTTTCTAAAATGGTATGAACAAATTGGGATACCGGTAAATTCGATGTAATTAATGCATAGTTTCGCAAATAAAACACTTTGTTTGTCTACGAAAGCGAGTTCCAGAAGCGTGAACCCTATTCCAACAATTTACCATCATTCTCCGAGTCTAGATCTTGAAAAAGATTTGTTAGAGTATATTTGTGATTCATGAGAATGAGAAGTATTTTGAAAATTTCGGTTTCGATATCATCTTGCCAGTAGGACTGACAATGGGTAGAGTACTTATAATTTCTAAGTATTTTGGCTATCTATGAGCCAAATATGTACGCCTAAATAAATAAATACAGTATACGCCGCTTATTAGGGTCACTCTGGGACCGGAAAAAATTGGCCTTAATAACCGATTGCTCCTTTTAAGCGATTGGTCAATAAGAACTAGGATTTGATTTGTACGTAAAGATTTTTAAATATGCACGAGTATGTACATATGTGTTTGGAAAAGTGTATTTATTAAATAATAATTGTTCGATATGTGTTTATCTTGTAAAATTTAAAAATAATTCAATCGTCAATGACGTGGCCATAATTGTATCTTGACAACCAAACTAATCTGAGATTTAATTCTCACCAGGTAATAATGAACGAAAAGAAATTTATATAAGAAAACAGAACGAATCTAGCAATCTATTTAACAATTAAATATGATTCTGTATGCAGTGATGAATATACTCATGGCCAAAAAATTTACAACAGAGAGACGTGTAAATTATTGCGGTGCCATCAAATCGGCAAACACAAGCATGTGAGGAGACGATTTTTTTCCTACTCTTTTCACTATTTCAGTCGATTAAATAAGCGTAGGGCACATGGTCAAGATTGGTGTGAATTAAAATTAATAAAAGATTGAGTTGTCGTCACTTGTACTTATTCTTCGAACTCTTTGTAGTAGTGATCTTGGCCACAGAATGGCCCTATAAAGCTATATAGTATATTATTACAATTAATTCGCTTTCCAAACTGTCACACTCTGAAATCTCCTAGAATCCGTAATAAATGAAACTCCGCTTCGAAACTATGAAAATATAGTTTCCCACATAATATAAATGCAACGGTTTGAAATTATATACTAAATATTAAAGTAACATAAATTTATGAAGACATTTTAACAATTTGTTTTGGGAAATTCATAGATGATGGCCCATTTAAAATACATGCGTTAATATAAAAATCGAATAACAAAAGTGCATAATATCAATTAATTTATTATCAAAAATTCGGAAAACTAAAACGACAGTAAGTTTTAATTAACAAAGCACCATTTGCATCTTTGGTGTTTGCATGCTGACAACATGCAATAAAAACATCATAAAAGAGCAGTATCAAGACTTATTCCTCGCTTTAAAAAAATGTGTGTAGTTCACGAAGCTTACTTGTCACATTGATTTGATCAGCTGCTACCATGTATTACTGTTTGTTCCTAGCTACAAGTACCTATTCTTACTTTTATTGTAGGTGGTAATTTGGTACCTATTTTTCCGGTCCGGAGGAACAACGACGAAAAGCAAAAATTTTTCAAAATGCTACATAGTACATAGACGTATTCAGAAGTCTGAACATGAGAACAGGGGCTCAAGATTTCTTTCTCATTACGCTTATCAGACCTTTCTTCGTATTCTGTAATATTGCTCTTCGTTCTCTTCTCCTCCTGTAAAATTGTCATTTTTGCATTTGCGTTCTTGGTCCTCCAAACCGTTGATATCTTTGCAAGGTGCCGCAGGCTGAAAAAGTTTGGGAACCCCTGATATAGTACTGTTATTTGATGTTATGTAGTGTTGAGTATTTAAGCAATATCGGGATGTATGACTCAGTATCATACAAGGAGCTTCATTTTAATTGAAGTTGGTCTTACGACGTCGATTACCTACCTCCCTCCATGTCTCCTTCATTCGTCTATTAAGGCTATTTTCCTGATCATGTTTTTTTGTAAAGTTTTACTCTATTACGGGATTGTATGAGTATCAGTAAATCATATTGAAAAGCAAATTATCACAATATGACGAATTCATCATTTTTTGTTGTTAACAAATCTCTCTTGATTAAATTAGAGTTTTGAAGGTCAAAGTGTCTGAAATGGCTTTAATTATTATCCACAAAAAAAGGATGAAAGATGAATGAACTTGTCATGTTTAGAACAACATTTCAATAAATCTCAATTTCTAATTTAATTGACCTTTGGGAAATACGAGTAATTCAAGAAATTTGTTAATAAAAACTTATCAGCCTTTGATAAGGGGCAAAGTACCCATTGGAATTTGTTATAAAATTTAAAGCTACTATATGACGTATTTTAAAGACAATTTCCGAGAAGTCTATTCCAAGTTGAATAAACTTATCTTCGAAAATTCATTTTTCAGAATCAGTATAGACTTATGGGTCTTTGCCTTTGAAATCATATCCCTATATTGATGACTGTTGATTTCCACTGTTTTCCAATCGTGTACTTCTAAAAGTCGTTCTGCTGCTTCACTAATGTTGTTCTCGTACCGTTTCCTGGGTACTGGAGCTTTACAATTGTTAAAATTAAGGATTTTATTTTCAACATAGCAAGTAATTTCTTTATCAAATATTTTAATCGTTGAAATGAAATTTTATATAATAACAGTTTATTACATACACCATCCGATATTTCGGAAATGTATAAACTGACTTAGTTCATAGATAATTTGGATTGGCGAATGTTTATCAAAAACTCTGATACGGACCCACGTATAAGCGGTTAGATAACATTTTTAGTTTTAGGTAGTATATTTTTATTTTTTAGGTTAAGTTAATTAAATAAATTAAAATAAATTCTAATTTTGTAACGAGAACTACATTCTATTTGTTGTAATAATCCGATAATGAATCTCATCCCTCTCGTTTTCATTGCTGTTAACTAAATGTTGATTAAAAACAGAATTTTTAATTAAAAACCCATGACTGCAATCTGAGAGTGTCGGATAATGTTCGTCAAAGTTCGTCAATATTTAACAGCAAAACCTCCAGTATCAAAGTAACTTTTCATATAAATTTAAGAGTTTCGTTTACGGAGGTCACACTTTAATAATAATAAAAAACCCTAGTGCTTTAAAAAATTCATGAAAGCACTTGTGCTATAATAACGACTTTGGCAGAGCAAATTTGAATGTCATAATATAAATTTTAAGCTACAAAAATGCATAAAGAATTGTAATGATATAAATAATAATGTTATCTTTTCTTTTCTTTTACATTTTTAACAATGTTTGGATTTAATTTGCTGTTGCTTAGTTGTGCAAAATTTCTATTATTTATTAAAACAAAATATTTGGTATACTAGTATTTCAATCAATTACGAATATACTTAGGTTTTTTAAGCACATTGGGAATTGATTCTAATCATAATATTATTGATCTGTGAATAAATGGTTATCAACTATTAAAACTTATTGAAATAAAATGAACTTAAGAAACATAGACATTAGGAACATTTCATAATTATAATTCAGGTCAATTTATGCCCTACATTTGATAGTTTTGCATAACGTATTAAAATACGAATAGGCAAATTTTGGTATATTTCACAAAATACCGGTTGATTGACAGAATTAACACTTTCCGCTATTAATAATAATGCAATCACTATTTGGTGTAATTTTTAAAATTAACTATTGTACAAAAAATATCATACAGAATGTTGTAATCTTTAGTTAGTCCATAAACTCAAGAAATAATTTTAAGCAATAATTTCATTAAAATTGTTTGAAAACCATTAAAAATTTGCACTAAGAAGATCTAATCCTCCACAGTGAATGCAACATTAATCTTGTCTGAGGCTTAGGAAACTGCTTAAGACCATTAAAAATAAACTTATTTATTTATAACATTTGTATTTGTGTGATAATTGTCGGATTGTCAATTTAATAAAGAGATATTTAGCAAAATTGATTGAAACGTGCTTTTGCAATACCAATAAAAAGCACTAACCTTAATTATTTTTTCATAAGAGCTAAAAATAACTGCGTTATGGCACAGTTTGAAATAAAACAAAATGTTTTTATCACACACATGACGGACGCATTTCAAATCGTTTCGCTAACAATTAACACACATTCAATCTGTTAATTACTTTCAAATTTCGTTGATCTGAGTTATTATTAGTCTTTAGATTTATCAGGTAAGATTGATCTATGGTTCATTATTTGTAAAGACTATTTCGAAAGCGTCCCTTCCATTGTCGACTATTGATTAGAGAGTAGGGTTCAGTTTTGGCAAGTAGATTTTTAAATATTCGATGTTTTTATTCTCCTTTATTACTCTCTTTGGGAGCATAGGGCGTCTACGAACACTTTCCACCGCACTCTGTTCTGGGCCATCGGCTTCACCTCTCCCCGTCCTCTTCCGCCCAGATCATGCTGTAGCCTACGTCTCCAAGTCTGCTTCGGTTTGCTCACCTTACGTTGGGCCTGGGCGTCCAATCCAGAGACTGTCGGGCGACACTGTTCCTTCGTCTTAATGTGTGGCCAATGAATCGCGTTTGATTTGCAGATCCAATGGCTCCTGGTTGCATAAACTCCAGAGGTCTTCATTCTTGTTGCCTCGCTAACCAGGTTTCACTTCGATGTACTTGCATTTTATTTGGATTTATTAGAGATTTGTATATCCACAGATAGTTAAAAGTGAGGTGCATTGTTTAATATAAAAGGAACATGGTTTAATTTCGTAATTTAATTTGAAAATAGGAAAAATAGTAATTTTCATTCACCTTCGTGATACTGAAAACAAAAAGTTTAAACGCGTGTCTGAAAGATAAGCAACTTGTATTTTTGGTAGAATTAATTATCAATTATTGTTGTGTATCGAATTTATTCTAAATGTAATATCTATGAATATTTGACAAGAAATAATAGAAAAAGTATTATAAACTTGCGAAACAAAAATTACCAAAAGAACTAACATTAACTAAGGAGCTTGTGACACTAAAAAAATAAATGGGTCATAAAAATAAATACCGTTAAGCGACGAAACGCATCTTTTTAATAATCGAAACTGCTAATTAATTGTTATAATTAGGAAATTTATTTGCATGTCAATGGAATTTGTATTTAACTTGCGAGGATGACCACCAAATAAATGGCGGGAGTGCTGGTCATCATAATCTGACGTCGGGGCAGGAACAAAACAGGTTTTTATACCTATAATAAGCAGAAGAAGAAGAAGTATTCAAGAATTTAAAGCAAGAAAAAGTCGCCCACTGGGATCAAATATATAAAATCAATTCCATGAGCAAACTAAATCAATACTTAAGAGGATTTGAATCTGGGGATAGAGACGTAATGATGAGGACGGAAATATGGTTCTAGTTTGGATGAAAACCTTTTAATTTTGATTTTGCTACAGAAAACCTTGATATACGTATATTCTATTTTTTGTCTCAGAATGCGCTGAAGTAGGACAGAGATCTTCACAGGGCCCTGAGGGAACCACGGGACCCATCGCACAAAGACGATAATCAAGATCCGTTGAAACCCGTGTCTCCAAAACGAATGTCGGATTTTTACCAGCTAAACCTGCCCATTCATACAAAAGATGGGGAGGACAGATCCGTCTGGCCATGTCGACGAGGCTGTGCGATTAAGCGTGCACTCAAAATATCAGTGGAGTATATAGTAGGTACCTGTCTAAGTTTCTCAATAGAATACATAGGTTATTTTTGTTAGATTTTTAGCACATTACGTAAATATCAGAGATAAATCTGCTTAACTGTCATGTAAGCAAATTATAGTAATGGCCTTATATTGCTTTAAATAGAAATTTATTTTACATAAATTAAAGCAAACAAATGTTCTAGTCAACAATAAAATAGACATTTGACTTAAGACCAAGTAGTTAAGAGGAAGTCCAACTGTTAACGGTGACTTTTCAATTAAAGATTTTATTTGAAACATTTGTGAAACATATCAATTTTAAAATTTTCTTTGTAAATAATTAAATTTAATGTGAAAACGTAAAAATTTCAGTACTTATGAGTGGAGTGCAAAAAATGATATGTCCTGCTCGGGTGTAAAGTCCTGTTTTTTTAACTAGGAACCATTCGCTTCACTTGGGAAAAATCCGCATGCCTTTTTCAATTATTTGCAACAAACCTAAACTTTTGAATTATAGTCCAGACGATAGCCAATGATAAGACCTTTCTACGTGCCAAAAAAATTGAGATGAGATTGATACACTACGAGATATTAACTAAAATTTAATCGAAGACCCCTGTCGTAAAAGGATGAAACGCAATGTATACTCACTCGGGTAACTCCGGCCTACCATAGTAAAAGACACTTTTTTCGAAAATCAGGAATGCAACAAAAAGAGTGTTTTACAATGGTAAGTCGGGGNTACACTACGAGATATTAACTAAAATTTAATCGAAGACCCCTGTCGTAAAAGGATGAAACGCAATGTATACTCACTCGGGTAACTCCGGCCTACCATAGTAAAAGACACTTTTTTCGAAAATCAGGAATGCAACAAAAAGAGTGTTTTACAATGGTAAGTCGGGGTCTTTTCAATTGGCCTGTTATGTAAATATCCTCAAATGATACAATAGAACACCAGATTATTTGATTGTAAAATAAATAATCACAAGCTATTTTTAGCCAATAAAATACACAAATAATATCTAGTCCAGTTGTTCAATACTGATAAACCAGTATTATCTTTTCTTTGCTAAACTGATCATTCGATCACAGTTTTTTCGGTTGAATTATTGCAAATAAAACACTACCATAATTATAGAGCAAGTTGAATGGGTTGTTGATATAAATTTTGCAGTCTAATAAATCTTTGATTTATGGTCACTGTTGTGTTTGTGAAACTCGGTTCTTTAG
>JXOV01011152.1:6958-22262 GCA_001014945.1 Clogmia albipunctata
TGCACAGTATTTTAAAGAAAAAAATTTCCATTTCCAATTTAATTCACAGTTCAAAAATATTCCACTAGATGACGAACGTGTCAACTTGGTACTTTCCAGACACAATACATTTAAAGCTGACGCAGTTTAAAACACAGTTGCAAAACAAAGCAAACAGTCTTTTCTGTATGAATTTAGTATGCTAACACTAACTTCATTATAAACTGATCATTTACCTTACTAACTGTCTAACCCAAACTAACCGTAAACCCTTCCCTTATACTGTGTTTGACCTATACTGCCCTCGTGAGCGGTGCCGAATAGCGGGTCCTTGGCGCATATATCCTATCCACCTCCCTTAAAACAAAAGTAGATATTGAAAACGCCTACGTGAGGAGGAGGCGATGAGCGGCACCCATTACTCCAAGGAATCACGATGGTGCAACGGTCCGGTGATCATTCATATGTATTTATATATATGAGTGAGGGCTATAACTCCGTCATGGGTTGTTTGGTCCAATTTTACATTACATTACATTATTATGACGCAGTTTAGTCTCAATCCAAATGGCTTTTTTTTATCATTTCGGGATTGTTGATAAGTCATGAGCCCATTGACATCTACTAAAGTACTTGAACAGTCGAGTCGAGTGGGATTTTAAGGAAATTCATAAGCTTCTGCGTTAATTACTAAAAATAGGCTAAATGAATAACAGGGTTTGACTCTGTTGATATTGGAACAGTTTTGATTAATTAGAGAAGAAATCGACTACATTTGATAAAGAAGAAAATTATTAATTTATCGATTCCCATCTCTTCCGTTGCGAAGCGCAAAATGGTCGAATTTTGGCCTGTTTTGCATAGTTTCAGAAAATTAATTTTTTGTATCAATTTTATACGGATTAAAAAAAATAGAAAACGTACATATTGAGCTTTGAGGTGGATATTTAGACAAGCAAATAAAAAGAAATTCAAAGAAACATTGATCCTGTTTCTAAAGACTTATGAATCCGCCCTCGTATGTATATTAAAATTTAATAAAGTAATCACCAGATATTTAAATTAAAATCCTAATGAAATAACTGTAAAAAGGTTATTTCACTAAGCGTATCATTGGTCCTATACTTGAGCATAAGTATGTAAGTATCTGAGCATAAGTACCTCTAATCCAATCCCGTGGCCAGGGAGCGCGCCATTAATATCGGAATCGAGATAAAATTAAGCTCGACAATTAAGCTGACACCCAAATTTATTGCTGTCGATTTGTTTTATTGTCGAGCTTTTCAATTCAATTAGGTCTTCGTCCCCATCGTCGTCTTCGTCCCGGTTTAAGGAATTAAATTCCGGCGAATCGATCCAAGACCGGAATGGAGAAATGTGGCTTTCTCTGCGAATTGGAATTTGGAAATGCAGTTTTTATTCTCGCCTTAAAATCGATTCAACACCTCTCGGTCGAGATTCACCGTCGAAACTGATCCTCTAATGCCTTCCCCCATTCCACATCCAATTTAAAATTCCCTTTATACTCCAAGTTTTTCTTTTAGAGAAAGAAATTCACTTTGAAACATGTAATATTAGGCAAATTTGGCGAACAAAGCACTTGAATGAATTCGGAAATCTTTTTGCGCGAAATAATCGCACCTCAGAGACTGTTCGCACGCGGTTTGCAGAAACACACGCTCTCAGTCTCTGAATTATACAAATACCTCTTCGGGGTATTCTCTTGGCTAAATAATCGCTACTGCCGAAGAATTTCTAGACAAAACGGGATTCATTTCGGAAGAATAGAAGAAAAACAACAAAAAAGGAATTCATCCCCAAATTAAGATTGCCCCCTCCTCCTCCTTTGCAGAGGAGGTGGTAAGGGTGGGAAAATCCACACGTCTACTGTACAAGATATTGTGCTGCTCCAAGAAAGAAAGTTCAGAACCAAATTAAAGTGTATTTCCTCTTCTCTGTTCGCATCGTTCTTTTTTTGCATATCGAATTAAATCGGCAAATCCTCGTCGTGAGGAATTATAAATTAGTAGAAACTTTTAATGCCTCTCGTCTCAATTTTATATTCTTTGGGGCATTAAACTTCCAAAACGATTTTTCGCAATGACAATCTCTAATAAAAATTCGCCCAAACCACACGTGTGTCTATTTAAATTTTAAGGGCGCGCTCCAACAAAAGCCTCCCTCGGAAAACAACAACAACAACAAGAATGCCACGGCGAATTATTATTCGCCATTTCTTAAAAGTTTTTCGCCAGATGATGACAAGATAAACTGAATAAATTACGTTATCCACTTCCCATTATTGTGCTCGTAAATAAAAATTAATGACCCAATATTTTGGGGCGGTTTTTCTGCCGTTTCGAGGGATGATCTCGACTCTCGCAAAGTATTTATTGAAGGCAAAAACCAAAACGAGAGAAAAACAACAACGGATTGAAGCCACTTTTATTATCTTCTCTAAACATTTTTTAACTCACTTCATGCAAAAATTGGGGGCGTCTCTGTCTCTCTTTTCATATCTCCCAAATGCAATAAAGACACCAGACACTTGGAATGCGCCCATAAAAAGAAAAGAACTGGGATCAAAGGGGTTGATTAGCCTCATAAAGTGTAATTTAAATATCATTGACATTTTAGACAGTAAATAAAATACGCATTTGAAACATTAAAACAATTTGCAACAAAAAAGAGAAGGAGTTTTTAAAATTAACTTTTTCCGGAAATTCTGCTACAAATCTTTGTGTAATTTAAAATCTTTTCTCATCTCTCTTCCTAAAAAATGGAAATACGATATCGAAACGTTTAATAAGGAAATTCTGCAGCGTTCATCCTTTGTAAAATGATACAAAGCGTAATTTGTGACAGGTGAAATGAGGATTCCTTACAATGTTTGCAAAATGAGCGCAATCAAATTGAGATGATTCAACGCTTCACATGATTCATCTTTATGCAACATTTTATGTGGAATGTAAATTATTTCACATTGTTTGTTCTAATGAAACAATATCATTTATATTTATATGACTTCTCAACGATGATGTTATAATAATGCTCATTACAACGAAAAGTTCTTTAGAAATATCATTTCAGACTGAATCAAAAATGTTTAGTGGATTTAAAAACATCAATTTTAATTTGCTTTTCTAGGAAATGTATACAAATATTGCTATTGTCGAGATTGAAAATTAAACTCCAATTCTTAGAAGTTGTTTTGAACTAGATTTGAGAAAAACTCGTACTACAAAAATTTGAAAACAAAGACAATAAGTAAACAGTCAAAGCACAAATATTATTTTTATTGTTATAAAATTACGCATTTTATTTGTAACTTTGATTGCCTTAATGTTTTTGATTTATGATAGTAATGATGGACTTAAATTGGTAAGAAAAATGGACTTCAAAAACGAGAACATGATGGATAGAGCACAATTTGAATTCTTCAAATTATTCGTCGATGAGATGGCCAAAGAAGTTGGAGACTGTCCACGACCCTCCCTGGCCAACTGACTTCCGAATATCTGCTGCAAAAGACATTTCGAGCTAGTGGATGTCATTAATGTAGATGAGTTAACCATCCACCAAGAAAAAATGATGTACGATTTAATAGCTTGATATTGAGCAAATTGTTTTAAAGAGCAATTTGTTATTAATATTTTTAGTACATTTTTGTTCCATAAAATTGATATTATGTTCTGTCCAAGTCGTTTTAATAGCACTAGTTATTTTAAAATTTCAATAAAGCACTATTTCTTTTTTTATTATTATCGTTAAAGTGTGAATTCATATAAATGCCAGTATTATATAGAAGTTTTCATATTAATATTTTTAAAATAATAAGACAAAAACATTTAAATATATCCGACACTATCAGACTACGTTAACAGATTTTTATATTTGAAAACTTAGTTTCAATTTTTCATTTTACTCAAAGCCGCTCAACTTTGTGTAAGTTGTCCGGATTTTAGGTGACGTCATCCGCCGGAAGAAAAATACATGTATCAATCTAGATGGTGTTTTTTTATTGTTAAAATGAAGACTAGCCAGATGTACATTGTTATCTAGATTCTATCTTGTACCGAATTTAGCAGTATCTTCTTAAATTTCAATACTTTTGGACTGAATTGGGTAAGAGAATTTTTGCGATTTTTTTTGGCAATTCGACACAAAATAAATGATATTCAACTTATTAGACCCAAAAACTATTGTCGGAAGTAGTTATTACTCATATATAATCACAAGTCTTTTATTTCAATATTATGGCTAATTCTCTTGCATACAAAATCAAAACAATGAATGGTATCCGGCTGATGACGTATGACTACTAATACCACAACTGAGCCATTCCGAAACAGTTAAACTGGCCTATTTGAGATTATAATATATTCAGAAATCTAATTTTTATCAGATATTTAACTGAAATGAATGATAATCTACAGAAAATAGCTGTTGGATCGCATTTAATTATAATTAGTGTAATAAGGTGTGGTTAATTTAAAGGAATTGTGTAGTAAAATGGAATTTTAATAAAAAAGTAAATGTTTATTTTGGTTCTTTGTGAATGTTCAACAGATGTCCAACAGTATTGGTGGTTTTAAGGTCTTGATTTTATTTTTATTTAATAACTTTTTCTATAAAAACCTTTTTAATTAACATGCGCTAAATTCATACAAAAAAGAAGCGCTGACTTTTTTGAAACAACGCTTCTTTTTTGTATGAATTTAGCGAGCTGTGCTTGTAGCTGGCGCATGTTAATTATTTTTATTTCATACTTCGATTGAAATGTGTAAAATTAAATGCAAGTTGTGTATTGAAACACGAATCGATAAAAACAGTTTAAAACACAAAAGTTTTTAATAATGACTTATCTAATCGACCTAGTTATATAAATAAATATTAAGCAAATTATGCTGGCTGTTTTATCATTATTTTGCATTCAAATTTGCATGTGAAATCTTTTAAAATTTATATTATTTTTATTATATATAATTTTTTTTATAAGTTTATCAAACATGCAAATTTGTAAATTATTACTGAATGTAACAAAAGTTACAGCCCGCCAAATTTAAAAGTTGGATTGGCCCTTTGCTTTGATTAAAAAGCTGTTCTCCACTAACCTTAATGATTAGATTTCAATTTACAAAAACACATTCGAATAATGTGGAAAAACATTATTATTTTACCAACTTATGAACCAAATTAAAATATCACTATAAAATAATTTGCCTTTGAAACCCTTTTGAAACCATTGACTTTCATTATGAAAAAGAAAATCTTCAAAACTGCAATCTTTACAAATCTGCTAAACCTAAATTGTTAATCTCAATGATCATTCTTATAAATATCATGGATTTAGGTTGTGCCAAGTGACCAAGGCCACATTGAGAATTAGACGAGAATCAATTTCCAAGGATTCATTGAAGATTTCGCCAATTTACTCCTGTTTCGGTGGATGAATATGGTGATTGATGTGGGACATGTCGGGTGGATTCTTGACAAAGTCTCTGTTCATTTGGAGACCAACTTCAGCGATCTTCCACAAGTCGGGGTTATTTATTTTGAAGTTCTCGTACCACTTTTTGACGGCTGGCCACTCGGAAATGTCCCAGTCTATCGCCTCCATGCACATCGTGGCGGCAATCAGCGGAAAGTCGGCCACAGTCAGCCCCTCGCCAGCCACATACGCCGTCCCCGACCGCTCCAGATAAGTTTCCAGAGTCGACAAGCTGAGTTTTGCGCGGTTCCTTCCGGCTTCCGTCCGTGGATAGTGGTAAAATAATGGATTCAGCTGTTGAATGTCCAATTCATGAAAAATACCAAATTATTATTGTTGTAAAACAATTGTCGATTTAAAAAACTCGTAAAAGAATATAATTGCATTTTTTAAATTTGAACAATTCCAATAGGTGTAAATCAATAACTTCAACACCTCAGGATAAATGGACGCGATAATATTTTTTGCGAATTTTATTACACAATTTACAATTATAGCGGTTGTTACACCTTAAGGGCATGAACAATAAATTAGTTTTATTATTGATCAATTTTATCAATTATAATTCTTTTCTTTTTTTATTAACCCATTATTAGTTTAATGTTTTAATCATTTTTGTAATAACAAATTGAATTATTTTTTCAAATGTACAACAGAAATATCAGTTTTCAAACTTAACATTATTCTAATTAAAATACGTTTTTATATAATTTATTCTTGTTTAAACCTGGAGGACAAAAATTAACAAATTTCAATAAAAATTAATATTCCAAAATTTTAATTTGACCAAAACTTCATTATCAATCATTGATATAGGTACATATAAAAACCATATTAGATAATTAAATTTAAAAAAAAATTATATAAAGTAAAACGTAAGAAACTAAATCAATCAATAATAATAACCAAAAACGGGGTTTGATGGCTCCAATAAACTAGTAAAGCTTGCATCCTTATACATGTTAAATGATGTTTTTGCAAGAAAAATCCTCATATTTAAGGCCGTGACTTTTTTAATTACCTACAATAAACCATGAACCTTAATTTATGGTTGCGAATTAATTCTTCTTCATTCTTGCGAAAAAGATTTGCAGTTAGATTGGCACAATTTGAAATATTTATTAAAATATGAAATATTCAATCGAGCGCTTTAAACATGCGGATTTCACAAAACAATCAGAAATATGACCGAATAAATTTTGAAATTCAACCACATTCAATCACTTGACTTGGGTTGTAAGTCATTTAAAATGTAATAACACCTGATAATATAAATGGAATTTTTTAAAACAAATAATTTTAATTTACTTAAAATATATATTTTGATATAATAATAATATTTCCCACGACATTCCGGTATAAAACTAGAGGTAGTCTCAACCTCAACCATCGGGTGTTAGACTTTTCTTAACTATTTGTTTTCAGTGTATTATTAGTTAATTAATAGCACCTAGACCAGTTGTAAACGGATCCATTCAATCCGCTCATTTTATTTGTTTGCGCCATTACTTATTTATAATTCGCTATGAATATTATTTCGCAATGTTATTGATATACACAAATGGAAACTCTTTCGCGCTAGAAAATTATCCGCCCGGGATTTTATCCCACGACCTCGAAGAGGCAGTTTAGGGTGCTAAGCGTTAGACCACAGAGGCAGATTTGATATTTTGATATACACTTATTGTTAAGACCTAAAACAGTTCTCACCAACACCACTTCACAACAGGAATAAAACCAAACGAGCGGAGACGAACAACCACGAGACGGAACAAATAGGAAGAGCGGCCATTATGAAAATCTAAATATTCGAGAATAAACGTGTTTTTCTGTGCTCCCCAATTAAGTGTTTCATTTAATTACCCTGAGTGATTATACGCCAATTTATTTCAGCGGTATTGATTAACACTTATTTAAATTTATTTTGTAGAGCTTTGTTGGGATGTTTTATATAACATGTGTTATAGGAATTTCCGATATTTCCATTAACTGAATATCGTCAATTACATCAAAATGGACGCGATATATTTTGTGAATCTTATCATTAATTTTACAATTGTTATTGTTTCTTAAGGGCATGACCCATATATTCCATAAGTTATTAGGTTATTTAATTTAATCAAAATGAACAAAATAATAATAATAATTTCTCTTAAAAATTTGCTTTATGAAGACATTATGGCTTTTTAAAAATTATCATTGGATTGCCTGTCAATGAAGTTCACTACACCTTTTGAAGTTATAATATTCATTTCGTGAAACTGTAATCTATATTTAGCGAAACTGCAATTTACATAGTCTATTTATTTATACTGAGTATTAAATACACACATTATCTGCTGACTGGCAAAGGATTCTTAAAATAGATCGTCAACGAACGAGGAGCAATAGAATGGATCCAAAGCCTGATGGGGATTTTAGAAGAAGGGCACCTCCTACAAGACATCGCTTTCGTTTACAACAATGTTCCCTGTCACCAGGGTTTTGATGAAGAAGTCAACGGCTCCATATTTTTAAGGTTGGGTCCATATTCACCCGTGTTGAATCCCATTGAGACAAGGAAAATAAAGAGTCACGTTAAGGCCAACAACTCTTGCCCAAATTTTCAAAGGCCCAGAATAGGGAAGCAACGTCTTCGATATTTGGAGGAAGTAATTGATAACGTAGAGAGAACAATGACATCAGCTAATTGTATGAAGGCAGCGATGCACTCCGTATCTGATTGCGTTTAAAAATTTCTCTCTTCTCGGACCACTATTTAAATTGCAGTTTCACCAAATGAAAATTCTAAAACGGTCCTCATGAAAATTACAGTTTCACAAAATGTAAAATGCGTTTTCAAAAGGTTTAAAAAAACAAACAAAAAATTTTTAATTTCTCTGTCTATGTTAACTTATAACCTAATAATTTAAAGCATTTGAGATTGAATATTACACATTATTTATTCAAAATGGCCTAAAATTAGTTTATTTTATCTTATATTGCAAAATGTAACAAAAATTGAAATTTGCAAACATGACTCTTTCACAAATATAGAAATAAATAAGCCCTTAATACAATTTTGGCAAAATTATTATAAATCGTAGGCCACATGATTATTAGCGTAACTATATAAATACTAACATCGTAATTTAAACTTAATCAAAAGAAATGTGAGTATTAGAAATATTATCAATTATAAATTATTATAAAGAGGTCGATTTTTTATCAGAAATTAAAAAAAAACATTTTGAAAACAAAAACTTATCTGAAGAAAGCATATTTATCAAATGTGAAATTAAAAGACAATTTATTATACCAATTTTGAAGAAAAAATAAAAGAACTCATTTTACTATTAAAACAAATTTAAAATTAAAACTTATATTGATCCCTTTGTACTTTAGGTAGAAATAAATTCAAATTGACTATTATTTCTAAGAAAAGAGTTTTCTATAGTTTATTTATTTTTTGAAATTACCTTTTGTCTCAAAACTATCGCCAAACTACAAGAGTACCAATTAGTGTTGTATTCAAGTAATTAAAAAAGTCAAATTGTTAAAAAGTTCGTCAAAGTTGTTGGTGTGAACTTACACAGTACATTAGAAGAGGTGGATAATAAAAGTTGGAGTTGAAGTAGAGTCTGTGGTTCACCAGAGCCCGCTTCTGGGGATCCTTGGGGTAAAGAGGGGATTCTGGGCGGTATTTGTCGCACAAATATTGAATTATGGCCACACTTTCCGACAGATAAAAGCCATCGTCCTCGAGGACTGGGATCTCCCTTTGCGGGTTCATCTTCTCGTATTCCTCGGTCAGGTTGTCACCCTTCACGTAGTCTATCATCACCAAATCGTAGGGCAGGTCCAAAGCCTTCAAAGTCATTCGAACGCAGATCGAAGGAGGACCATCTCCAATTGCAAACAGCTTCATTTTTTAGCAAAACAACAACAGAAAAGGCGAAGAAATAAAGAAACCCGACCAACGACAACAAAGACCGAAAACAGACTGAATGGACTGAGACTGGAGTGATAAATCTTATCAGCAGTGCAGACTGGCCTTGTCCGCCGTCTCGCCACTTGTTCCCAAGTAATCAACTTTCTCGTCCGTTGAACCCAAACATTACCGACTTGGACACTTTTTCCGTCATTATGCTCTTATCTTTTATGCTTCGATGACGAGATCATCACTCCGACACTCCATTTACTACTTAAAGTTTGAGTTTTTTGTAAAGAAATTGTAGATAACGATGAGTATATTTCTTTTAGTAGAAATTCTACTGTAATTAATGTCTTTCTTTATTGAGAATTTCATCCTATAATTATTTGAGTTTTTATTATATTAAATTTCAAAGAAAAAATACCAAGCGGTTCAAATTCTATTTATTTATTATAGAATAATCTTCCAGAGATCATCATCTGAAGAATATATTTTTAAATTAAACTCTTTCAAATATTATAACACAAAAAATAAAAAATTGAATTCAGTCTAAATTCATCCCATGGACCAAGATTAAAAAGAATTTAATTAAAGATTAACGTATTTCTATATAATTTTTTCTATTTAAAATTTTGCAAAATTAAACAAAAATAACCTATTCAATGGTTTTCAACATTTTCTTACAATTTGAGTCAATGTAGTTGAACAAATTCATTTGGAAAGATTGTCCTTTTCATTTCAATTTCCAGGAAATTAAATCTGTAATGCACTTGGAATCATTCAATGTGGGAAGAATACTTTCCAGAGCATTTGAATAAAATGCTGCAAAAGATAATTTTTCATTTCTGTCGTAAAATGTTGGCGTATAAACTGACTGTATTATGTGAATTTGTTGAGTTTCCAAATAAGGGAAATAAATAAATAGATATTTATTTCACGGTAAAGAGGAATGCAACCCAATTACTTAAACCAATAAATGCTTCAACAGAATATTTAATTATTCAATGCAACCAATCAATTAAAGGCATTTATGCAAGAATTTGTAAAATTAGCAAGGACATGCAACCGCCAATATCCTTATTGGAAAATCTTATGAAAAGGATATGTTCCTGCAAACGTGGTCGTAATGATTATTTAGCAGAAATTGTGTTTTATACTTCATATGATCAATTTTATTTTAAAAAAATTATTAGAATTGAAAAATAAATGGTTTTACTTGTAAATATGTAATTCTCTAAAAAAACCCAATAATGATGGTGCCTCTGTGGTCAAGCAGCGCGTTAATCCTATTCCCAGGAGGTCTCGGGTTCGAATTCCGGAAATAGTTTACAGGCTACGCTTTCCAAATAACCTCTTTTTCCTTCCTTTCTAATTTCGTTTACAATTCTGTATTCGAAAAAAATTCCTATCCAAACTCCTAATTTTCCTATCTCTAACTTTCTACATCGGTTTCAATGTCCATTGAATGAAGTAGTTCATTGTGGAAGAGAATGGTGCACAGCACACATCTCATAGAAAAATTAGACACAAAACCTATTTTCAATCTAGAACAATATTGGACAATTGGCAATAAGCTAATCACTCATTCCAGTTACACAATAATTAACGAAACACAGACAAAGCTTGCTTTGAAAGTGCCCTGTGTTCCCGTAGGTTTAAATGGCAAGGAGCAACAAAAAATGTAATTCTCTAACTCAGTAATGATATTAAAATTTATAAAATTGTGAACAACGTATATCCAATGACAGTGATTACGCCTCCTACTCGGCATCTACTTTCTGGCTGAATTCTTCCCCGACCCACTTCAACAGATAAAAAACGAATGTTATTCCGGTGAAATGCCTATTCCGAAAGTATGTATTCGTTTAAAATATCCATTTGTATAGGTACCATAATAAGAACATTTGTAGGAAAATTAACAGTTTTTACAATTACTATTTTTCTTTGGTTTAATTAATTTATAAATGGAATTAACAAAATGGTGTCCCAAAAAACTCAACTTTTGAATTTGTTATAAAAGAGAGATTAAAACAATATTAAATTTCATTCTCAAATTTGAATACAAAATAATGACAAAAATCAAAACGAGTTCAATGGCATATTTTATTATATAATATAAAATTATATAAATGTGTATTGCGCCCCTAATCTATTTCCAAATTTTATTAATATTAGGTGGGGATAAAGCCACATATACACAGCTTTCTAATCATATATAATCTTATCTTGGTCAGTGGTCATTTTTGATTATTTTCACAATTGAAAATTGTTTGTGGACATAAGTACTTTCGAAAAGTACAAAATTTACTTTAAATTTTAAAAAAAATATAAATTAAAAAAACTATTCGGTTTTCTGCATATCAATTAAGGTACTTCCATTTGAATGTTTTCAGAAACCGTATCCAAAATAATATAAAATGGCGAGGGAAACAATTTAACAGAGACTGCTGCCTAGGAACATTTAGCGAATCGTTATTACAACTCGTTGATTAAAATGTGTATAATTAGGCTAGGTTTTCAGAAGTAACACCTTTTTTTCTAAATGTGTAAGAGATATAGGTACATTCTTCTACAAAAGTTACTGTTTCGACAATTCAATTTTCCTCTTAAATTAGTTTACTTTGTCATACAATTATGGTAGTGAATAAACTACTTTCCCTTGAAAATCAACATTAAGTTCATTGACGTGTCGAGTTATAACAATAAGAAATCTCAAAATTTGCTACCGTTCTGTATTATCAAACCGAGGAAAGACATATTCCTACATATTCAAGAATAATTGCATTCAGCCTTTTAATTTGTACCAATTTTTCAAGAATGCTATAAATTCACGGAGGTTTAATGAAATTGACGGGTTTTATTACGGGTTCTGTCAAAATTTGGAAAACTCAATCCTTATTGTTCGTGTATTGTATTTTTTAAAATTATTTTAATGTTTGCCAAAAATCGAACAAAATAGCCAAATTTTATACCGATGGCTGTGAAACGATAAATATTAAAATTTTAAAACAGGAAACATTAATTAATTTGAAATATAGGCTCGGTCCTATGGCATAATAGAGAAAAATATTTTGTGTAGTTTAAGAGCAATAATTGCGACAAAATTTTGACTTACAGACAAACTTATTGGATAGTATATGACAATTTTTTTACTTGTGAAATAAAAATTAAAAATTTTTACTGAGTGCCATAAAGTGAAACATTACGAAACTCAAATGGACATTGAAAAGCGTATGTGCAAAAAATGATATTTTTTAATTCTCCTGAAATATCTTTTCTGAATCAGAAACAATCGTTTAAATTAAAGATAGCATTTAATAAGTTATTAGAAACTACAATGAAATAAAATTAAAAATAAACGATTACTTTATTTTCAATAAAATAAACTTAATTTCCAGAAGAAGTCAAAAACTTTCCTTTTAATTTGTTCAAAACAAAAAAAATTAACAGAAAAGTTTTGAAATGAATAGCAATTCAAACATTGATATAAGAATTAAAAGCTCGAAAAAACCACCCATATAAAAAATAGGGAGAAAATGTTGGTTTCGCGTGTTTTAATTAAAAATTCATATTAAATATTCACAAAGTGGAAAATACTGAAAATATTATCTAAAAATTTGTTTAAAAAGGACCCAATACAATAAAGGGACATAAAACAAATCCTGAAACAAAGTTTCAGTTTGAAATGGGATAATGCTTTTAATACAATCTGTTTGTCCATTTTATTTATTATCCGAATAAATAATAAAAGAAACATTAAACTCATATTTAATGCAGAAGGTGGTGGTCGGGGCAAGTGATTCTTCTGATCCCAGAAAAGGTCCTTTAAACAGTGAACAGTTGACAGAGAGTGAAATGTAATTAACTGGGATTGTCCTTGGAATTGAAATGGAATGGCGAGAGTGAGAAAAGAGGAGGGAGAGCGAGAGAGGGATGGAGGAATTGTGGTTTGCGTCATAAAAGCCATCCATTGCCACTTTTATAATTGAATTAAGGCCATAAACACTTGGGAATCGGAATTATGATCGTTATTATTATTGAAATTAGTGGAGGAGAACAGCAGCAGCAGCAGGGATCGAGCCAACGCCGCAATTTCTTAATTGAGCATCCTGCCAAAGGGTCGTCGGCGTCGTCGAGGCAAATGGCAACGATTTTCCTGGCCAAATGGACCTTCGCAGCCAAACTCCTGTCGATTCTATTAAACTTCGATTGCTCTTCGCTCCACTCTAATCCAATTAAGCAATTTATTGGCACTTTTTTGCCTTTTACCCCAACCAACATCTAATTTCATTCCTCAAAATCAATATTATAAAAGTGAGGAGAGTATATCCTCTTAAAATCTTTCTCTTTTATTTTTAATTTATCATTTTTCTATGGCAATAAATATTGTGTTTTTATTTTGCAAAAAATGCAATACCCGAGTTTAAAAATTTAAACCTGAAAAGTACTTAAAATATATTTTTTTATTATATTTTATATTTAAATATAATTATAATTGTTGTTATTTATTTTAGTTCGAATGTATTTACTGTAAATTGTTATAGATTTTCTGTGGTAGAGATGGATTTGGATTAAAAAAATAATCTTTCTTCTAAAGCTTAAGCTAGAGTTAGCCAAAAACGTCATTTTCAATGACTTGACAGACTAACAAGTCTTAGAAAAAATGACCAAGTCAATGACATGTCTCAGTTGGTGATTTCAATTAACACAACAACAAATAAACACAAGTTCAAACAAACATTTCAAAAATTAATTAAAATCATTTATTTAAATGATATAAAAATTATAAGATAAATTAAATTGATAAAAAAAATAAAAATTTAATAAACAAATATATAGAGACATAAGTAAAATACTAAGAACATAGTATTTTGCACTAAATGTTTGCAAAAATTCCTTTGAAGACAGAACATTTTGGCATCGGATACACTTCGCTGTTCCTTCTGTTATATCACTGAAATATAGCCAAACTTAATACTTCTTCTACGAATAAATTAAAAACAATAAAAAATAAATAGAAATAATTTCAAAAATTCTACTATTTGTAATTTTCCCTCGTTTTTTGCTGCCTTATTTGGCTGTTAAATCATAAAAACTGACCTGCACTGTGTTTGAGTGCAACTTGAACAAAAAGATTATAAGAAGGAAAGAGAAAAAACAAAAGAAGTTGACATTGGTCAGTATTTGACTAATTGGTCAAGACGTTGACTTGTTGGTCAAATTGAAATTAACGGATAATGAGTGAAGCACGTCAATAAATTGTCTTGACCTGTTCATGTCATTTTATTTTTACTGACTAATTACCCATGTGCGTCAGTCAGTTTTTAGCTTAAGCGAAGATTTAGGTGCAGAGTTATAAAAATTATTTAAACAATTAAAATCATATCTAATTTTATTACTTTGAAAAAAATTATTGAAATAATTTATAGTTCTCACCTAAGAATAACAAGTATATAAGTTTCGGATCTTTATTGCCGAATTCTGTTGTATAGATTAAATGATAATCTGTAAAAGAACTCCAACTTTAAACCACTGATCACTCTCCACAATCCAAATGGCTTTATTATAATTCAGTAATTACACATACATTTGTATAGTATGCCAAGAGTGGTTCATAGCATTTATCATATTGCATATAGGGGAAAAATAGCATAGGTGGTGGTTTTTTATTTCGACTGTTTCTAGCTCGCAACTGACTGAGCTATTATGTGACCCAAATGGCTTCAGCTATCCTGCCCAAATTTGAACGCATTCAGTATGCATGCATCTTAGTGCCAGGGCCCTCAGAAGTTTGTCCAGCGAAATGAGTTTTTATTTACATTCAGTTTAATTGAACATACTGGAAGGGTTTCGCTAGATTACATATTATCCTGGTGCTATTTTATCCATTAAGGTGTCAAAAGGGGAAGTGATGCGCAACA
>JXOV01011153.1:0-38688 GCA_001014945.1 Clogmia albipunctata
TCCCACACGTTGTTTAAATAACTATTATTATCATTTCCAATGATAACTAAGGATAACTAGATAATAATTTAATTAAGATTTTTTGCTATTATTTTTGCTCAGAATGTAAAATATTGCGCGGATTGGCAATCGTTTTTCCTAGCATGCTGAAACTTGAAAATAACTATTCAATTAGCCAAAACGTCAGTTTGAAACAGGTTCTCTAGTGCCAGAGTAAACGTCAAATTTACACAATACGAGCCTTTCTGATACTTAAAGAATAACAATGACGCATCTGCTAAATTTAAGACTTTACAAGAGAGCAAGGAAACGAGAAATGGTCTGATAAGTCTTTGGTCTTCAAACCCGATGATTACACTTTACTAAAGAATCATTTAGAACACTTTCTTAAATAGTTACTGTCCAAATTTTAATAAAATCAGACAAGTACTTTTGTTTTTATTATGTTGGCAAGCGACGGTTTCTGCAAATTGTTAATAATTGAAAAAGAACAATCGCAATGACGACATCACTTCAGTGCAGTGTTTGACGCTGTTTAATCGATATACAGATTAGTTTCTTCATCATTTCGTAATCATTGATAAATCATCAGTCCACTGGTACCCATAAGAGGTCAGGAGAGAACTTGGTAAACGTGCTACAAAGAAGGCAAACACTGTCAAATTGACCGGAAAAGGATTTTTTTCTTCTTTGGAGTGGAAGGTCCGATCGACGTCAATTGCTAATACTAAAAGAATAACCAAGACTTTAGTTAGTCAAAATTTTAAACCAATTCGACTGATGATTGTAGAATAAAACAATTGCATTTAGCAAAGAGAATAGTGGTGTTTTGTGTTGACTTACCCGAAAACTTCTTACTTGAAAATGTCCAAATTAATTAAATTCGGCTAGGAACTGGTAACTAAAACTCTGAATGATTAAAGATTTAACTTAGTATGATTACGTTCTGCTACCAAACTTGAAAAATTCACACGCTGCTGAATTGAAATAATAGTCGAATAATGAGATAATCTTTGCTAAGAATGCCTACTTTACTAAAAGTCTGCAATAAAAACAAAAGTACAAACCAATCTAATTTTAGTTTGGACAGTATTTATCTAGGAAGATGTTCTAAACCAAAAATAAGTTCACTTGCGATATTGATGTCATCAGGCATGGAAGCTAGAGATTCATTAGACTACTCTTGCTACCGATATTTGGACTTTTAGAAAACTGCTCCAATGGGTTCCTGAGTGGAAATACGATTATGTCCTTGGTCCCGTGTGTGATGGACATGTTTCTGGTTATAGATAAGTATTTTTGCATTTAAAGCGATAGTGTTATTCTAGAAAGTAGATATGTACAAGTGAATAATTTAAATTTCGATAGTCTAAATAAAGGCGTAAAATTATTGAAAAGTTATTTTTTTACATTACGAATATTTAATTAAGATTCTACATATTTGATAAAGATATGCCTCATTAAAGTTATTATTTTTCTAATAATTTAAGTTGAGAAGAAAAGGTATTAACAAATTCTTTTTTTTATAGTTTGCGCAATTGGTTCATGTCTTCTCTATTAAAGAGCGCAATTTTCAAACTGTTCAGATAGATAAATTATTTTTCTTTCCTTTCAAATCCAATATTCTACTAAATTCATTGAATTGAATACAAGTTCAATCCTTAGTGTTAACTTTTCTATAAATTGGCTGATAATACTTCTAATCCATCTTTTGACGGTTTGGCCGGTTTTCTTTAAATTTGATAAGAAGAAATCTCACAGCTGATTTTTGGCTAAACATGGATTTGGTTAATTACGTGTTATTTACCAATCCTGTGAGCTCGGGCTTGTTGTCTGCCGGTTCTAGCGTATTGAAAGCAACGGTAAGTTGAGAATACAAAAGAATTTGCAGCTGTCAAAAGCGAATTATTGCAAAAATCCAGAAAAAAATGAAATTGATAAATATTCTTTTGAAGGGGATTCAACCCAAGACAAAAACAGTCGAAGTGATGGTGAAGGAGGTGCTGAGCCCATGGCAGATGCTCGGGAGGGATAGGGTCTTTATTAGACTCGCCGGCTTGACTGGGGCCACTGCAACGATTCTGGGAAGCATCGGAGCCCATAAAGCGTTCCCCAACAACAATGACGAGCACTTGAAGATGATCTTTGACACCTCTAATCGGTACCACTTCATTAGCGCCCTTGCTTTTCTGGGAATTCCCTTCACGAGACGTCCAGCTTTGGTACAATTTATATTTCATCACTTTTTCTTCTCAATTTTCTATTTATTTTCTCTTTTTCAGTCAGGAACTCTTCTAACTTTTGGAACTATTCTCTTTTGTGGACCGATGTACTACAGAGCCCTGACAGGAGATGCTAAGAACAAAATCAACCGGGTCACACCTTTTGGAGGCTTCCTCCTGATCAGTGCTTGGATCACTATGGTTCTCTAATTATTTCGTATCAAAGCATCTACTTACGTGATGATATCAAAGTCTTGATATAAGCCCATTTTGGATTATTTTTGTAGCCTCCTAATTTCATAATAAATATTCTTAAGGTCATTGTGTAAATTATAGTTTCTTTTAATTCTTCGCATTCTTGAATACTAATGAAGAAACTGCATCTCTTTAAAATTCGAATCACATAGCAAATAAGTTTTAGATCAATTACGACTTATATAAACTTTTTGAAATCCATGTATTAGTTAAATAATATAATCTATAGAAACTGTATTGGGTTAAGTACTTTTATATAATGTTAAAGTTTATCTTTTTAATAGAAGATGATAAGCCACACTTTTTGAGAAAGATAGTAAAACATACACAAATGATAGGTAATTGATTTTGATTATTTCAATTTTCTAAAGATTATTGAATTTTGCGTTTAAACCACACTCTCAGAAACCACGAGACGACCTAGGAACTTCTAATATACAAACAGTACTCTTCTCAACAACTTACAATTTTATGTCAAAAAAGATTTGCAACATTACATTAGTTTCGCGAAATTAGCAAGAACAAAAAACTTCAAATGGTCAAAGCCATATCCTTTCCATCTCCGCTAAATAGCAGCATATTTCGATTTGTATAACTAATCTTGAGAATTTGGTCCATATGTCATAGTAGTTCGGTAGCTCACATTAAAAGTTTGAAAATCTTGATTTCGAATACACAATTTTCGAGAATTCAGAAGGTATATAGTATAAGTAATGAAGATCTCTGAATAGTATCGATATTATTAAACGGTGTGTATATTTTTTTTATTGTAATTTCTGACATAGGGTTTTTGGGCTATTAAGTACCTATCGACTAACACACGCCTCGTAGCTGATGTGGTAACTCATCCGGATGCCTCTTCGCAGTCAAGGGTTCGATCCCTGGGCGAGTAGGATTGACTGGGTTCTTTTTCAGTTCATGTAGGTGCTATTAATTGACTAATACACTGAAAACAAATATTCTCCTTCTTCTTCGACTCAACAACCGTTACCGGTCTAGGTAACGAATTGAACAGCAGCAAATTACTAATATTGGAAAGATCCGGTTTATCTCTTCGATTCTATGCATTCCATTCAAGTTTTGAAAACCTGTCAGGGGTCGAACGAATAGTCTAAATAATGTTAACAACATTAGTTGTTCGAGTTTTGAGGCCGGGGTATTATTTTTGTTAAATTTATTTTAAACAAATATTAATCACAGAATGTTGTTAGTGAAAACGAGNTAAAAACGAGTAATGAAATTCGAAAGAATTTCGTGCGCCGGGTGGTTAAAGCGTTGCACAGAATTCAATTAGAGAGGACCGCGGTTCGAGCCCTGATCAGACCGAAAACAAATAGTCACCGAAATGTTGAAAACCCGTTGGTTGAGGTTAAGACCCCCCATGTTCCTTACAGGAATTGAAAGGGAATACCGTACCTAACAAACGACTATATACGGGTCAAAACATGCAACTTTTAAGATTCCTTATAAAATAGCACAGCACAATCACCCATTCCTACAGAATAATGGTAGAAGATTTCAAATAGTAGTTGACGTAATTTGCCAGTCGAGTGAATAACTTGATAATGGAACGAGACTGTTAAAGCACCGTTACCTACAAAATTTCGTACTACATTCTGTACAATTTCATTTAAAATATCATACAAATCTATTTCAATCCTGATATTTAAATATCCCTAATTCCTTTTTTGTAATTTAGAAATGAATCTATAAACTGGTTTTTGGTTGTTTTTTATATTAAAGTATAGATCAGAAATAATAAGAAATGTGTATTAAATAACACTGACAAAGTTATAACTTTACCGCACTAGGGCGGTAAAAATAAGTCAAAGAGTGCTTTAATAACCTATTACTCATGCATATTGACAATTTCCATCGAAGCTAATAACCACCAACAACTTACTAGTATTCAGATAAATAGAAATAAAACACACTCCATTATTTTGACATGAAATTTATTTGACTTATCCCGTAATTTTAAATGGTATATAGGTTTTTTGTTTCACAATGTACATATCGAAATATCATACGTCTACAATATATGTATAGTTATCAAGATTAGCATAGTATCATTAAAATTACCACTAACTATCATCTCGTTAGACTATTGTTGTCGGCCTCTCCTGTCCTTTCTTCCATTCCTTAATATTGTTAAATCCAATTAATTATTCTTTTCGTGAAATCAAGCCGAACACGACAAACTTAACTATGTTTCTATTGATCAATATTCCTAAAAAAAATACTAGACATCCAAATCTTTTGCCAGCCAATATTTTTTTCTTCTTTTTTTTGTTGTTGTTGCATATTTTATAACAAACAATAAATGAAAATTTAAAAAATTCTAAAATAATCAATTTCATATTTAGGTTCTATATAAAAATAATCCAATTAGTTTTCCAAAATTTGTTGGGAAAAAAATCTTTGCAGAAAAAAATGAAAACTCTCTCAAACAAAAACTCAATTAAAAAGAGGATCAGGGTTATTGCTTGTTTTTTCTCCTTCTCTATCTCTCTTTTTCTCTCATTCCTCTCAATTTACGACAGATGGAACGAGTAACTGCCCTCGCTGGCCGCAACCTTCAACTTCTGGCGCATCACTTCCTTGCTCGAGTATTCCGGTAATTTCAAATAATTTACGCACGTCATCACAGATGGCAAATATTCGTCTGGATTCTGGTTCGAGTCCATCGACTTGCGGACGATCGTCAGCAGGGGCGTTAACGCCTTGAATCCGCCCGTCGGTAGCCGGGGACTACCCGTCACAAACTGCAGAAACAGGCGCTGCTCTTCTTTGGAATAGGTGCTCAGAATCTCGTAGAAGAACTGAATGGCCTGCGAATCCTGACTGAATCCGTGATCCGTGCGACAGCTCTCTTGTAACATTCTTACGTCCCAGCGCAGACTGGGCCCACTTCCACAAAACACACTCTCCAACTCCTCCGGGTAGAACATCTTGAGCCGCTGCGATGGAAACACGCTGTCAAATCCCTCGCGGAAAGCCTCAAATTGCCTCTGTACTCCCTCCACCTGGAACCAATGCGACACGAGCGCAATGTACTGATGCAGGTTGTGCATTGTCACCGGAATGTCTCGACCACCGCGCCTCAGCTCAATATTGGCATGACCCGGCAATACAAAGTCCAATCCCAAGTCTGCGATCGGACAACCGTCCAAGTCTAAAGCTTCAATCTGAAAGAGAAGATAGAAATTTGGTAAGTTTGGTTTATAGTCCTTAATCATTTATAAAATACATAAATCAGATAGTTGATATGATGTACGATAAACAACATATTATAAAAATAGACTTGCATTTCAGCACCACACACTAGGGAAGTGTAAGTCTGGATAGTTTAAAGGAAGGATTCAATGTTATTAATATGCACAATATGAATTTAATTCGACAATAGTACTCGCTTTTCGTAAGGTTAAATGTCGTAGCACCGTTATATAAATCAAGATCTGGACAACAAATTTAGTATTTATTACTAGAAAAAAGTCTTTTGCAAAAGGAATGGAGTATGTAAGGTTAGGGTAAAATTATAATTAGACCAGCCAATCAGCACCGCACATTAGAGCAGTATATGTGTGGACACTCATCAATGATGGCAATATTTATAGTTATTTTGTATTGCTAGCTATTTTCAAGCTATAAATCCTTTTATGAATTCGATAAATATATATCATTCTTATCCCTACCTTTGCAGTCTTTTCCATGGCATCTAGATTAGTCATCGCTAGGATATTGTCCCGCTGCCGGACGAGGTCCACCAATCGGCAGAGGGTCATTTGCACTTCGGGTGCGATATGGCCGAGATCCAAGAGTCCGAGGGCTTGTTCCTCGCCCAGGAGCCACCGGTAGAAGGGAATGGACAGGGGCAGGTCCAGCAGTCGGCTGTCCATCACAGCCTTGGCCATGAACTTGCCGAGGAACCGGAACTTGTTCTTGATCCTGTGCATGTGGGTCTGTTTCACGGTCTTGGCCATCGGAACGGGGAACAGTCCGTGGGGCGCGTTCACGTACGTCACCACCACCGGATGACCACCAACATTCGTCTCATTATCATTATCCTCTGGTCCTGCGTCGAGCACCGGCAACGAGTTCGACGTCGGATCAATAAATGGCTTGACGGTCATCGTTGTGGTCGACGATTGGTGCTGGATTATCATGTTGGTAACATGACCACTATCATTGTTATTGGTTATATAAGGAGATCCATCACTTCCAACACTATTATTACTATTAGTTATCACAACGTTTGTCTCATCACTTGCATTGTTGCTGTTGCCGTTGTTGGCCTCGTCCTCGATCTGAGGCGACTTGATCACGTCCCCAATGCTCATCGACTGCTGCTTGTAACTGTCGCTCTCGTTCCACAGCGTTAAATCACTACGCTGTAGCTCCACGGAGACGAGAGTATAAAATTCTAGAGTTGGCCCCAACCCAGTTCCCACTTCGTTCTCGTATTGAATCTCCAGCAGGGCCTTCGAATGGCCAAAGTCCTACAATATAATAAATAAAAAAACGTAACGAGATTAGTTTTAGTGGTCTCTAATAAATGATTCACAGCAAGGATAAGAATTTGAAACTTTGTTGGGGTTTATACCCCAACGAAATTCCAAGAAATAATATTTTTCGTAAAAATTAGCAAATTCACGAATTGATGGAAACATTTACTAGATGAATTGCCACAAATTCTCACCTGAATAATTAATTCAGCTTGTTTAAGAATATCCTCCCTGGCGATGGCTCTTTTCCTCTTGTCCAGTCGAGGCGTCACTCGTTCCGACGTATCTGTGGAGTTGAGATCAGGGGTGGTGTCTAGCAGTCTTTGGAGGGCTCGATCTCTGTCAAAGGACACCGCATAAAACAGAAGATGCCTTGTCTCGAACGGGAACAGGAATGGACACACTGAGGCAATTTGCTGAAGCCACTGCGGCAGATTTCCAGTCATAATCACAAGTGGATCTTGGAGTTGGCGATTAGCTTTCGCCGTTATCTGAAGAAAAATAAATTGTTTAATAATTTTTTGAGGAGGAAAAAAGCGAGAAAAATGAATCAAAAGGCAAGTTTTAATCATTTTCGAGTTAAAAAAAGGAAATTCTTCTCACCTTCGAATGGATGAATTCCGTTTGGGGAACCAAATGCGTTTGTGCGTAAATAGTTGAATATAGGGTGGTCCAGTATCTATTCAGAGCGTTGACCACACGGAGCATACAGAGCGCATCGAGCGCTGCATCCTGAACAGTGACCACGTCCGTTGGCAGAACCGTGGTCAGGAATGAGTTCAGAGGGGTGACAATGTGGGGAACAGATCCCTCCATCCACAATTCCATCTTCTTTCTGCTCATTTTATTATTAGCTGAATTCTTCCCACTGTTCTTCCTCGACGTTGACGTGCTACCGTTCTTGTTGTTGGAGCTGACCACTTCATCCTCCACCGGTCTGTAATAAATCGTGTGCTGCTGGATCCAAATGCTGGCACTTCCGATCGGCGTCTCCGTATCGGTGTCCGTCTCCGACTGGTCATTAACCAGAGGCGAAAACTGTTTTACAGCCTGGTAGACTGTCATGTTGTATGGCAAAACGTGTTCCCCAATCAAGAACTGGAGCTTATGCTTGAATCCGGACTGAGACATCACCACTGCAGCTACGTTATCGTCAATCTCCTCTTCCGAGTCCTCCTCCGAATCGACTCTAATACCACCATAGCCTCTTACCACTAAATAACGCTCTATTGCCTGGACCAAGGCGAGGGGATCGATTTTCACAGTGCCTCCCTTCCATTGTCTTAAATTACTACAGTCGGGATGACGTTGCAAATTGCACTGAAACGATAATGAAAACATTTAATAAATTTTAATGACTTTAACGTAAAAAGTATAAAAATCTTAAACTATAAAAAGTAAAGAATAATTAGTGAAAGATATTCTATTTAAATAAAGATGACCAAAGCCCTATTTGTGTCTTTCTAATGACATTCAAATACAAAACTCACTTTCAATTGGTGGGTATTAAAGAACTTAAGGGCACTTGTATTGGATCGGCCACCGCCAACACCGGCTGGGAAGTCGTGCACCTTGACCGGAAACTGTTCCAATTGCGTTACACAGCCATTTAGTTTCGCCACAAAAGCACTAAATGATGTCGGATATGATTTCCTAATCACTCCCGTAAATCTGTAATTAGAGAGAATCCATTTGTTAGTGCTGCACATTCCTAAATACCCTTTCATTATGTGTAAATTACTTCTCATCTATTGGCAAATCAGCAAACACATGCAGGAATGCCCTTAAACGGTCATCTCTCTTCACTAGTCCATCCTCCAGAGCCATGAAATTCAGCATCGCTTTAATCAGTCCCGAATGGTTCACTTCAAACGGCGATATGTCACTCTCCATCAGAATATTCCTTAGATCAAACAGGGAATCTAAAATATCACTGGTGTTTCCGCTCAGTTTCTGTATCACATCTGTAAAGGAGGGAAATAGTTAAAAAATTATAAATAAGTAATAAAAAAGAGACATTTGATAGATCTTTATACAGATAAATAATAAAACCTAATTGAAGGATGCGTTAAAATGACGAGTGTAACAAGAGTTTTAAAGAAATTTTGAGTGTTTAACAATGCTTAGCGACTGTCTTTTATACAAGATTTTATGCATTTTGAATTAAAAACATGTCGTTTTTAAAAATTTGGTTCTGTCAAACATAACATAAACATTTTTTGTTCCTGTTCTATTTCTACAATTTCCATGTGATAAACAGAGAATGATATCTGTTGTCTTACTTTTGCACATAGTTTACGTAATCGTTGTTTTGTTGCAAAACCTAACAACTATTCCCAATTATTTATATAACAAATAGACTTATATAGACATAATGTCAATAATGTGGAAAGAGGCTATGCGCCGAATTTGTTATTCTATAGTTTTTATGTACTTTATGATTCACTTAACAAAATTGATAGCTGAATATTCAAAACTCTCTTTTACATTTGATTAAAATCTAGTGTTAAGTTTGGGACACATATTATTAAAAGTTGACTTAATTCAGAGTTTTGCAAAATTAATTGCATATGGCATTACCGATTAGATTTTGCATTAGATCATGAAAGCTAATTTTAAAAAATACATCAATTTTATAATAAAAATTACCTGCTAGTCTGTTCAAAATGTTGTTTGCCGAGTGTCCAACTCCTGACCCACTGTTCTGCTCATGCCTTCCAATGAACATGACCGCCTGGTCCCTGATCCATTGCCTCGCCTTTTCCCTATTGCCCGCCGCAATCAAATTCGAATTTGATGGACACTTGCTTAGGGCGTTCGAGGAGCTGCTCTCTTTGGTGAACGTGCTGTGTGATGACGAGGTGGAGGCGTGTCTTCCCCATCTGGCCGGGTTCAGAGACGCTAGGAAGGACGTTGTTTTCGACGTTGGTCCGCCGAAGCGGGACTTTGGCGTTGAATTGGAGTTTGCATTCGATCCACTTGAAGACGGGGCCGAGTGCCTGCTAGACGAAGACGATCCTAGGGTAGTTGCCTTGTTGATCAGCTCTTGCATGACAGAAGACGACGAAGAGGGTTGGGACTGATCATCTTGACGTGTTTTTGACCGATTTCCTCCTTGACTCTTCCTTTTCGGTGGAACTTTCCTCTTCAAAATCTCCGTCATCTTCGAATGGTTTGGCTGCTTTTGGGGGATGATCTCCGCCGTAGTTGGCGCTACAACAACACTCAAACCTACCAGTGGGGAGGGTGTCGAAGTGGTCAATTGCTGCTGCATGGGCGATTGTTGCAGAGAATGGTTGTGGATCGAGGAGTTTGTCGATAAATTGGCCGTTCGATCAATGCCCGAATCTGTCAAATTGAGAATATCAGTCGCTGTCTGATAGTATTGCTGCTGTTGCTGCTGCTGTTGGGCATTGGCCATTTGATGATGGGGCACGTGATTATGCTGCTGATGATGATGGTGGTGGTGTTGCAAATGGTTATTGTACAAGGGTTGGGGCTGTTGGGCCGCCATTAAATGATAACCACCACCTCCCACTACAACCGATGACGATGACTGTTGCTGAGGATGAAGTTGCTGCTGCTGTTGATGGAAGCTCGCATTGTTTAGATTAGTCGTGGTCGTTATAGCGACCGTGGTGGGATGCAGTTGATAATGGTGATGATGGGGATGATACCCCTTGAATGTGCCCGTATTATTGGTTAATGGGGTGGAGATGGCGGTCATTGTTGGCGGTTGTTGGATCGCCGATGGACTGTTATTGTAAATGGTGCTGAAGAGCATACTATTATTAGTCGAATTGCTACTCCCGTTTAAGGGGGACACCATCGAATTGCCCGCCAATTGTCCAGAGTCTATTAGAAGACTCGAAGTTAGTAAATGATTCTTAGACGAAGCCTTTAAATTAGTGTTAAATACGCCCGGAGTTGCATTATTACTATTCTTAAATTGAATGCCCGACGCCATATTCGTCACCATACCCAAGTGTCCTCCGTCGACGAGGGGCTGCTGCACTGCGAACCCAGTTCCCGAATTACTCGTCGAGGGCATCGGAATGTTCAGTTTAGGGGTTAGAACCATGGCGTTGGTCAGATTTTTCACATGAGATTGAGGTAATTTGGTCGTTGATGTGACTAGCATTTGGCTAGTGTCATTGTTTTGAGGGGTTGTCGACGTCGTGTCAAAATCAAAGGCGTTGGCTTGGAGACTGGAAGCACTGGCCGGAGCGCTCACCGTTCCCGGAGACGGGGTCGTCATTTTCGGGGACGGGTTATTGTTATTAACACAAATCGGATTCGAGGGATCAGCCAACAAGTTGATTTGATGTAAAACACCCTCCCTCCTAAAGTGAACTTCAAAGACTTCTGGCAGTTTTTGCATCAGAATCTCCGCCATCTGAACCGCTCCTACGACAATCCTGAGATCATTCGACGCCATCATTCCGGCAATGTGCGACGATACAATTTGGTTTTTCAGAACATCCTTTAATAATTCCGGATTAGCAAAGTAGACCATCCTTAGAAGGGCCCTTAGACACTTGTATCTAACTGCTGGTCCCGCTGAAGAAGAGTACACCTCATAAAGAACTGAGAACAGGTTTTTGATAAACTCCGCCGCCAATCCTCGCTCCTCCTTCAAACACGCGATTCGTGCATCTCGGTATGCACTCGGAGGTCTTGTCGCCAAGTCCACTTGTCCCGTCATGGACCCACTTGAATTCTCATTGATCAATTCACTTGACTGAGCCTGACTTCCGTCATTGACCACATTATTAACCGCCATTGGGGTGGGATTCACTTTCCTATGAACTGGCCTTGTCGTTCCCGTATCCTCATTCACCTGTTGCATGGAATGAAAGTCTATCGTGTAGGTCCTTCCATGGGCACTTAACAGAATCTCATCGTCACTGTTTAAATGAGCCGCTTCAATCATTCTAGAGTCTATCGCGGAATAACTATGCCACACCCCTCGATCATCCCTCCACTGCCATTGCACTTGGTCCTGCTGTCCATTGGTGGGCCTCTCCAAGAGCGTGTCCACTGTAAAAATGCCATCCGTTGGCAGCCTTGGCATCAGTTCACCAATTAGACAGGTAATTTCGTACAGTTCTGACGGACTTCTCGCCACTAATTCCACATCACCATTCACTATCGGCTCTGCTGATCCCGTTAAGAGGTACAACAGTGTTGACGCGATATCATTCTTCAATAGCGTAATGGCTAAATCCGGACAATTACCGCACATAACACTTAGCATTCTAATGACACTTGTGAACGTTCCCGAATTTAACACAGGCGGGGTCACCACTAACAACTGCTGACAGTTCTTCAACAAATCCATACTGGCAATCTCTTGCAGCTTTTGCGAATCATGCTGGAACGAATCCACTAAACGATAATACGCGGTACAGACACTTTCCACACACTTCTTATCCTGCTGGGCTAGGAGTCTAGCCAAGAGCGATAGAGAGTCACTTACAAAATGAAACTCTTCGGCATGGAGATTGAGACAGCAATTGGCGGTTATGGCTAGGGCAGCCCTTTGGGCGTTTATTGAGAAAAAGTCTAAGTAAGTCAGACAGGCTGACACACCGTTCGCCTGCAGGATGGCTTTATTGTGACGTCTGGAGAGGATTTCCAAAGCGGTTAAACTCTGTTCGGCCACGTCCATGCATTGAATTACTTGCAGCTTTTCCAGGAAAACCGGAATCGCATCCACCACTGTTGCTGATGACCGAGGAAGGGCTTCTAACATGTAGGTTAAGGCCCTGCAGGCGTTGTTCATTATATCGAAGTTGTGTTCCATTCTTAGCAAGACAATCAGAGCTGGCACTACTTGTTTTATTGGAAAACCGGCTAGGGTGTCCTCGTTACCCATCACTAGCATTTGGCACATTTCTATAGCTGCCTGCAGCTGCTGACTCTCGTCGTGCGACTGCAGACCTTGGAGTAATTGTTGCGCTTTCGACGAACTGTTCGCCCCCATTGTCCGGTGCAGGAGGTGATGCATTCTTGGTCCTAGAGCTCCAAATAAGTGTGGGGGAAGTCCTCTTGACTCTAACAGAGCCTGAAGACGCCCCACCTCACTGTCATCACTCTCTGAATCGGCATGAGTTGCTCCTGTTCCACTGCTCGAGGGATTTCCACTCGTTCCCTGCTGTGGATGACTGGAGGAGAGCAAATTTAAATTGGTCACTTCTGCCGTTTTCGACTTTCCTGTCGATGAAGAGGTCGCTCCAGATGACGAATCGGGTCGACTGCCATCGTTAGACATTGCTTGAAGGGAGGACGTTCCAGTCAGGTCTAAGCTGGCCAAACTGTTGTTATTATTGTTCGATCCCTGGTGATGCTTCGACGCTTTGCCGTGAGATCCGGTGCTGTGGGTTCGGTTGTGGTGAGATCGGTTCGAGTAATGGCTGCTACTTCCCGCCTGACAGGAGCTGGACGCTGCTGTCCCTGGATTAGCCGCCCCACTGCTGCTCGCGCTGCTTCCTAAACAAGACCCCGTCGTTGCTGAATTGCTCTGGTTATTACCAGCCAAATTGTCACTACCACCGCTCCTTCCTCCGGTGAATTTGTTGGCACGGGAACTTCGTCTGAGTGGGTGGTTCGGTGATTGCCCCGGCTGTGGTGGCGAATCCTGTTGATGGTGGTGCTGGGGCTCCCTACCACTGCCACCCTTGGCCAATCGAGCCCCCAGGTTCGGGGCTTTGCCGCTGTGATTCGTCTCTCTTGTTAGGTGGCGCTCTTCTCCTTGCTGCTCCTCTTCCTCCTCCTCTGGGTCTTGGTGGCGAGTAGTAGGACTGGTCTCCTGATCGTCGTCCTCGTCGTCTATTATCCGTCTATAGGACGACTCTCCAAAGCGGATTCTTTTCTTGGGTAGAGTTGTCGCCGATCTAAGGTTCTGGCGATAAGCTGAGGAAGATGATTTCCTACTGGCACCGTGTCTTGTCACTCGACAATTATTTGTCTCTTCTTCCTCCTCCTCGTCCTCCTCCTGATCGTCGTTCGATGGTCCGAGTGCCAATTTCCGTTTCCTATTCGCCTTGGACGATTTCCTCGACTCTTTTTTACTCACGACGGTTTGGCTTTGTTTGCCGATAGATAAAAGCGCTGCCAATGACGACGATGTCGACGCTGCTACTGCTGATGTTGTTGCGGTCACCACAAGCGGTGTACTGGTCTTGAAATTGCGCTTACTTTGATGACTATTGATATTGTTAGTAAGAAATTTACTCGACAATGGCTTCTTATCTCCTCTTTTTAGACTGGCACTCAAACTGTTTTTCCTCTTCGGATTATTACTGCTACTACCACCATACAGATACTCGTCCTCCTCTGAAATCTCCTCCGATGAACTCGTTCCTGGTGATGATGACCAGCCGGCGAACGAGTCTTTCTTCTCCACAGTGACGGCGGCAACAGCTGATGTGTTGTTCTGTTGTTGGCTGCCTCTTGACGCCGCTAATTTACGTCGCAATAGCTTCTTTGTACTTGTACTGCTGCTGCTCACTTGGTCACCGCCACTTGAACTCACACTACGATCGCGCAAATATTGAAACGACTCTGATTGACACTCTGTCGTGGTATTGGCGCTATTTCCTGGCCCGTCTGTGGTTCGGGATCGGGTGCGAGCCGCTACACAATGGCTTTGTGATGAAACTCGGGTCCTCTTGCGGTCAACGTCTCTGGAACGTCTACCAGAAACCGTTCCTCCTCCTCCTCCGCCGCTTCTCGACGACGAATCACGGACCCGCTTCTTTGATGGCGACTTTTCCACGGAATTGCGCCCTGAAAACACACAAGTTTAAAGTTAGATATTTTTCCATTGAAATACTGCTGCCAGACAATTTACAATGACTTGTGTGTTTCACAGATTTTTTCCAATAGTCGTCTATACCTCATGACTTGATTAATTTTTGCAAGTGAAAAAATATTCAAATAAAATAAACCTTCAGTCGGTAAGACGCCCCAACAACAACAAAACAGCTAATGATAAGAATTCGCAAACTAATCTCCATTTCAATTCTCCCATTATCAATAATACACGATACTAATTATATTGACGACGTTTTATGACACAACTAGCAATAATTTTCGCTTCAAGAAAACCTCACTTTAAAACAAACTTTAACACGTTAAAAAAGTGTGTTATTTACTCAAGGAACACACAATGAAATACAATTTAAATAAAAAATAATGCTAATCACTAAACGAATTGTAATCAGCTGATTAGTAAATATAGGTATATATTGAAATATGGTTTGTAAAATATTACCAAAAACATGTGTATACTAAACGAAATTAAAGCAAGACTGTAACTTTAATCGAAATGGAAATTGGCATCAAAAGCAAGCGATTCATGAATTTCCAAATAAACTTTTGAATTAAAATCGTGACTTAATTTCATAAATACGATACACCACAACACAAACATACCTAATGATTTACTTTTCGCGTTATCGCAATTGTCACTTTTACTTGGCCTTGATCGTCCGCCACTTGTAAATTGGTCCTCGTCCTGCTGTTCAAAGCCGAATAGTTGGTCCTCTTCGTCGGTCTCCGCAAAGTACAGTCTACTCGCCGACTTCCGGATCGATCTCTTGCTTGAGCTTGTTGTTGTTGCGGTGGTGGTGGTGGTGGTTGAATGTCTCTTTGGTGCTTTACTTATTTGCTTGCTATTCTTATTTAGTTTATTATTATTACTGTTAGAATTAGTGTTATTCTTAATGCCGTTTAGAGTCGCCTTTTTCGATAAACGGGATCCTCCTCCACTTCCTCTTGTACTATTCTCCTCTTTAATCGATTTCAGAGCCCCCTCCAAGCCTCCGCCTCTCTTACTACTACTGGACTGTGACTTTTTACTGCTGCTGTGGATGGCTCTGCCAATCGCACTTACACTGCCGCTGCTCGCTGCACTGGCACTACTACTATTGCTGCTGCTACTACTCCGACTGCTGCTGCTCGTGCTCACTGAAGAATGATGCCCCTCCGTCACTGCAGAGAGCGATTGTGTACTGTCGGATTCGGCCATAGACGACACTTCGGTGTCCACTTTATCCTATCAAACATGCCCGTACGGCGCTGATTTTACAGGCTTCTCGAAACACGGTTATAAATATCCTTCTCCTTTCTTCCTTCTTGGTATCGTCTCCAATAAAATCACAAGTCAACACAACTAGGATTCGTATTCAAATCCTGGTCCATCCAGCCGTAATTTCAGCTATTAAAACCAGCAATGCATACAGTAGTTCGTTCCTGAAATAAATCCCAAACACAAACATCAAGTTAGACAAGTTAATTTAACCAGAATTCCAATTTGTTTGGTGGTCAACACATATTTCGATTTGCATTTTTGTGGCCATCACTTATAGACAACATCCACACACAGTATGGTTTTCGTCACTCAGTCACACACAAATATACAGGTTGCTGGTAGCTGGTGGATGGAATCCAAACAATAATGGCAGCAACGGCACGACCAAGCACAAGCACGGCAGCCATACGTATTACTCCATAATTTAAACAATAATCCAGCCATATACTATACATATTCTGAGTGACTGACTACTGCTGCAGCAACAGTCGAAATCGTGGTTCAAGTAGAGTTTTATTCCAAACAGAAGAAATCGACCAGCAGTATTTGTATTTGTTACTAAAATATAATAGAAGAAAAAAAAACGAAAAACACCAACAATCGCAGCTGATCCTGCTTTCCGTGCTTGGCTACAATCACAAATGACAATCAAAATGGTACATTTGTGGGGGCTCATTCAATACACAACAACAACAATAACAACAACTACCAATTTTCAGTAACCTTAACACACTTCCATCTCTCACGACCACCGCCGCGTTACATTTTCAACCAAATTCACCATTTTCATGGCACCATTATTTTAGCTCAACAGCTCTCTTGCTTCTGCTGCTGGTGGTGCTTGCTGCTTGCCAACCACAATCTCCCAACATTTGTACACTACTTATTTCACACCGCAATATGAAATAACCAACAAATCGACTCAACCAGGTGAACGAGCAATCATGCAAGCTAGCAGCTCTACTGGCCAACCGACCAAACAACCAACCAGCCAACTAAGCCACCTAGCTAGATAGCCAGCCAGCACTACTCAACGATCCAACCAACCAACCCAAGACCAAATCCAATTACGGAAATTGTCGTTGGCAGAGAATCAAACAAGGTATCGAAATCTAATGCATTAGCAAGTTTTAAAGCCGTCCATCCGCCATCACTCTACTCCACATGATCATTGCTTACATTTTCAGAAATAGGAGTACCAACCACACGGAAACAATGATTATTATTTCTTACATTCCTTCTGTTCTGAATACTATCCTCGTGATGTTGAAACAGTATCAGTAAAACCATTAAAAATTAATCAAATAAACAGTACAACCTATTTAAAGCAGCACCAAATATCTATTTAAAGAATACCTGCTATTTTACTTTTATAAATATCCAAACAAATAAAGAAAAACGATAAATTCAGCTTATTTCAAGTTCATTTCCAGGAATTTTCCACGCAATTCTAATAAATTGATTTACGAATAATTTAACATTTCCACGATTTTGATTTAATCTAATCTAAATACATTTGGTCAATGTGGCAACTCTACCATCCCATTACAGATTTAAAATTTACCTGCTTACCAACAAACTACAACAAAGCACTTCCTCTCTGCTGAACCAACATAAACCAAATCCACTTTTAATCCAAAATGCACCCCTAAACAAACTCCACTTTGAAAAAGCCTCATAACTAATTCCAAAATTAACCCTTTGACTCCACAGTTTCAACATGCACACAGAGCACAAAAAATGACCTGTTAAACAATTGAAATGAATATCAGCAAAAATCATTTCTGTTAGGTAATGGTCATCAATTTAAATATACACACATTTAGGCCCATTTAATAGATGAACAACGCACATTACATAAACTGGTCTCAATCTCGTCGTCGATGAAACCAACCTCCTCCTCCTCCTCTTGGAAACCATCTTCTTTTATTATTGAACAGTGTGCTGTAAATCAACTTGGTGGAAATAGATAGAATAGGAATGGCTGATTCCAATGTAAACAAAGCCCACCAACACTAATTCAAATAGAAAACCCAAAACTTTAAATTCGGGATCACCCGTCATTATAATTAAAGGTCCTTTCCGATTTTCTACCTGAGAGCAGCAGCAGTCAGTCAGTTCCACCCAACCAAACCCAGAAACCTGTTTTTTTGCTTTCCGAAAAGTAAAATCAAGTAAAAAAAATGACTTGAATCGAATACATAACAAGAGACGTACTGTCAATAGAAATAGGCCCATTATGGAAAATGGAACAGCCATGTACACCAACACACACATTCAAATCGGAAAATTGGGTCATCGGCTAGTACAGTGGAACAGCCAGCAGCAACAACAACTACAATGAAATGTAAGTCTCTAGTAATCTCTAGCCGAGGTGTATTAGCTAAGCTTATTCGTCGACGTCGTCTATCTATCCATTCCTCTTACGTCTCTCTGCTCACAATAAAACGAAAAGTTCCAAAAATTCAAATCATTCCTCTGTCCAATTTTCACCCAAATAAATCAATTGGTAGAGAAGGAAGGCTCCACCACCAAACAAAACAACAACGGAAACACAAATCAGTTGGCGAGAGACTCGACGAGGGTGGATGGATAGTAGATTGAGAAGCAATTTGAGAAATAATTCCATGTTACTGCTGCTGCTGCTCGCCAGTAATCTGCTGCCACCTAGAGAAATACGCACACACCTCTTTTCAACACACAGTGACGTAATGATTGTTATGAGCGGCAGTCACGTCATGGTTAAAATACAATGTCATCAAAGCGCCAGAGCTAACATTAAATTACTGCCTATGAGTTAAATTTTAAAGAAAATACATTTTTTGTTCCACGAAAAATGCGTTGGTACATAAACCACACACATTAACTCAAACCATTTAATCGCATAATTGCCATTAAACATTTCTCGGTAAAGAATTTTTTTCTCGTTTTTAATAATTAATTTGTATCAGAAGGAAGGAAAGAAGGCGAACAAAGAAGTTAAGGAACAATTAAAAACGATTGTATTTATACTTTTTATACACCTAGTCTAATTATTTATTCACAAATGTTGAACATTATATTATTATATTCAAAAGCGCAAATTCTCATTAACACAAAGTCATATAGATTCAAATGAGAAATTTCAATGACGTAAGTAGCATTTAGTCAAGACGTAATAAAATGTAATTGTTATTAATTTTCACCATATAATTTTTAATGCAAAATTAATATTTAAATTTCAATCTCAATAATTATCGAACAAAAAATAAAACCTAAATAAATACGTGTCAATATCAATGTTAAATATAACTACACATACACATATGTAGCTACATAACTTCAAAATAGTTAAATAAAATAGATTTTCAAAAAGATCTTTTATGCATTTTTGGTACATAAAATTGATATTATGACACAAAAATTTGCCAAAGTCGTTATTATTGTACAAGTGGTTTTTTTTTATTAAAGTGTGACCTCCGTGATAAAATTTCATAAATTTATTTGAAAGTTATTTTGATGCCTGGAAGTTTTACTGTAAAACATAGACAATGCTTGTCAAATGTTTTGCAGTAAATCTTCCGAAAGGGAAAAACCTTGCATTTTTATATATCAGACCCTCCCAGATTCCAGTCATGATTTTATATATTTAATAATTTTGTTACAAATCTAAATTTTGTTAGGAAATAGAAACATCATTTAAAACTATTATTAAAATATCAAAATTGGAATATTAGAAGAAAAAAATGTTTCTCTGAATCGGTGCAATGAAATTAATGTTATGGTAAACAAAATTGAGAATCAAATAAATTGGCATATTTGAATTTATTTTTAAATCACGAATGTTCTATCTTTACCCACATTATTTCTTCACATATTCAATGAAATTTTATGATTTTTGTGTTAATTTATTTGAATATGCCTAAATTTTTGTATAAAACACAATGGCTAATCATTATTTAACACTCGGGTCTTCTTTAAAACACTCGCTTCACTCGTGACTTCAAATTACCCTTGTGTTAAATAATGCCTTATCGACCTAGTTGTATAAATAACTAACAAAAAAAATAACGTTCGTTTTTAAATACTCTAAGGACATTGCCCAAAACAAACTTTAAAAGAATAAATGAGATTAGGTCCTAAACAACAAAGGAATTTTAAACGTGATTAAGAACAAAAACATTCTTAACGAAAACCTGGCATACAAAGTATTTCGAAATACTTAAATTTGTATCCAGTATTAATATTGCTACTACTCGTATTTTCACGTACAAAGACTTCACTTCTGTTTATAAAACAATATGTAAAAGATCTTAAAAGAGTAAATTGGACAAAGAATTGCTTAATTTAATAGGACCATTCAAACAAAAACTAAATAAAGTTGACAAACCTTTCCCCAAAATAGTTTGAAACCCGTAGTTCACACACATACTTTCCAAATCCTAGGAAGTCCTCCCTTTACATTGCCTGTTCTTTAATTTCATTCCCATTTCGCTTCACATTGAAAACGCACTTTTATCGCGCCGCACACGAGGACGACAATAATGTTGGCGACAACATTAGCAGCAGCAACAATGTCTGCCTGCCTGCCGCTCTGCTTTATGTCGGGGAAGAGGACGACGTGGAAATCGCCATGGCAAGAGAATACACATTAAATGGAAATTTATAAATAAATGAATTATTTATATTCGGGCTATGTAAAGTGCAAGGCGATCATCACTGGCACTCTCTGTCGCTTCGGGCCCAGTCACCACTGCGCTCGCTCCCAATCACATGCGACTGACTCCTTTGTGACACGACATAAACAGGCTCCTCTCTTGTCCACAATCAACACACACCACATCACCAATTAACCAATGACAAACACTCAGCCAAACTCTTTGAAATCGAAACTCCCCTCTGGAGTGTGTTTTTAAACACCACCACGTTTAAAATCAATTGCTTCTCACAACAGATAACCCACCATGGACGATATGAGATACTATTTAATCACTACGATAGTGTACTGATTGAAACTCTTAGTGAAATAGAGATCAATTTCGATTCAAAAATCAAAAACAATAAATGGTAATGTTCTAAACTAATTGCACTGACTAACTCCATCCATAATGTACTGAAAGAAATGGACAATGAAAAGGTAAAACGCTGCGTTAACTCCCCAGGTTCATCACAGAGAAATGAAAAGGAATTTTGATTATACTTGACAAATTACGACTAGACTAGGAGTTATCTGATAAATGATAAAGAAATCTAATTAGTACATTTCTGAGAACTGAACTGGAAAATGTTCGAATGAAAAATAAGCTAATTCTCAATTCTAGAGAAGTCTGTTCAATGTAACTTAGCCAAAATCAAATGGTCACCAAATGGCGAACCACAGACCACATCTGAGCTAATAAAATTTTGTTAGCCACAATAAAATTGATAGCTTAGGAACAAATATAATTTACTTTGTTCATAATCAAGTTATTCACTTTAGATGAAAATACAAAACATTCAGTCTTATCCACGAAACGTATTCAATATAAGGAAATAAAATCTATCAACACAAGGGAAGGCTTTCAGGACTTAAATTATAGAAAGAAAGAAATCTCTTTTAAGTAAAATAAATAAACATTAGAAAATACAAATTATACCTCACTTAAAAAAGAGATAATACACTTCCAACTTCATTAGTAACTACCTAAAGTTCAAAACTGTTTCCATAAACACGTCACATCCTTAACCCAACTCGGCTCGAACTTTGACAACTATTGCAGTTGACTGTTCCGAATAATCAAACCCAGTTAACAGCAACAACAATCGCCCTGTGTGCAACCGGAGGAAACTTAAATAAAATATCAAGTATATTAATGCATGGGGTCAGTAACCCCTATTCTTCCCTCCTCTTATTATTGAACAACGCACACACAATTTTCATTTGTGTTCTTGTTTCTGGCTGTTGCTGCTCTGCCTGCTCTGGTACACATATGTTGATAAATACACACGACGACGGACACGGAGAAGGAGCCCTTTGGCAAGAGCAGACAGACACCAATAGCATTGAACGGTTGGCCCTGGCCCCCGAACAAACGACGATTCCAACTTGGAGCGCACAAATCTCAAATCCAGGACCTCTCCGTCTCTCCACCACACCAACATTAATCATTCTTTTGGCCAAATTCGTTCTCATCCGACCACTTTACTCAACTCAGCTCAGAGCCCCATGTCTGTTCGGCCTCTTTTGCCTCTTCGTCGTCACTCAAGAAACGGTGAATAATAATGTAATGCCAAAGAATCGGCCTTGAACTCGGCCACCATTCACAGCTCTCGATCCCCACCGATATAAAACCATACCAAACGTATTATTCCACACAAATCGACCATTTTAGCAACAATCGTATCCGAATAGACATCATAATAGACTCGTAATAGATATTTCTGGGAAAATGTCACCTCAGTCTTCAGAAATGAGCGACATTTCCACAGAAATTCCCTGAAAAGGCCACTCCAAAATACCACAAACACTGCTCTAAACGCTCTATTCGCTGTCTGATAAGGCAATCACTTGATAACAAAAACACTAACCACTGTTCTGGGCCGAAATTTAACACACAAAAATCCGTCTCTTTTTCGGGGGCCCGGTTCTTCTCTCACCAAAAACAAAAAAAAAAGTCAACCAAAAGAAAAACAAAAGCCTGTCTGGGCCGATTTTTACTGCGACGACTGCTGTTGCTGCTTTACCACCTTCTCGATATCATCACATCACTGGGGCCCGGAATACATATAGTTGAATGACTTCTCCCTGACTGGGTTTACTTTTGATACTGTCTGTGTGTTTCCATATAAAATCGTAACTGGTCGGTTTTGTGTTGCCGTTCTTCTTCCTTCATATTTCCTCCATGTTGGTTTTTTTGTTATTATTCCAGCAACTCCGAAAAAATCAAAGTCACCTTTGCGGCAAATGTCATAATGTACAGAGTGGTTGGGATCTAAATCTCAATTCCGAGTTGCTTTAATATAGAACAGTGTGAAAAGTAGAAAAGGGGGTAGAATAGAGAGACCACTTGAACCGAATTTCAATGAAACCCCCACGACGAATATTGAAAAAGCGACCGTGACAAACATTTATCTTCCGCTCTTCTTCTTAATTCTCTATAAACTTGTGTGACCTCGTCCAAGTCGCCCCTTTTCAGCATATATGCCTCAGCGTTGTCGTCGTGCAATTGGCTCATAAATATCAATTACTGTAGTCAGGCATCGCTCCTAAAACAGGAATACAAACAATACAAGTCTCCCCAAAAATTACAAACACAATCGCAGCAACAACTGCAACTTTGACAGCAGCAGCCAGTTTTCCGGGAATCTATCTCTTGCCCGTCTATTAAATGCATTGGGTAGGGACTGACTAGGGACGAACGACATGATTAGGGGTGGAAAATCAATAAAATTGAATTATGGTCATTGAACTCTAGCCGATTCCACAAAGAAGCAATCAAATTAGTCGTTTGATTGGAAAAGGTATGTCAAGTCGTGAGAAACAAAAACAAAAAAAAACTTCATTAGACGATGTCAAATTAATTACATAAAAAATCACTGCCAATAAATAAGCAATCTATTTTTATAACACCTCATGTTTCTATTCGACTTTTTCATAGCATTCATTGCATTTTCACCAATTCTCGCCTTTATATTTAATCATCATCCTGGTTATCTTTGTTCCTATACGTTTTTTCTTGTTTCCACTAATACACACTTGTGTGTTGGTGAGCCAACTTAGATCCTGGAATTACTCTGATTCATTTACCCTTTTACAAAACGTTACGAAACTCGCAACTGAGGCGCTTTTCCAATCAATTGCCTTTCATTTACACTGCCTGTTTCACTGATTGAACAAATTACATCAATTATAAATTAAACCCAGTCTCTTTGTGCTATTAACAAAGTCTCAGAACCTCTGAATTCTTCCAATCGAACCCGAAAAGCAGCCATGTTAAATTAAAAATGTCCACTTTTTTCATTCACACGGAATTTCGCCCAACTTTTACACTAATTCAATTATTCCACCACTTTTAGAACAATCGGGGTACCTCAATTGGTGATTATTTAAGATTTTCAACGTTGTAAACACGATTATTTAATCCCAAAATTAAACTTGAAGAAAATCATGCTGTATAGCACCAACACAACCACAAATCTACAAAATGGCGAGCAACAACAACAACTTGAAATATTCAGTCCACAAAATGAGCCCCAACCACCAGGATTTCTCCGTGTTGGGTAATGCCCACAGTATTACAAATCCCTGGTCTATGCAAAGGCGTTCCAAAACGTGCTGATGGACTCTTTCGAATGGAAAATGACGCATTTGAATTAATTACACAGAGCCAACACACAAACACAAAATGGGAGAACTCAGCAGTCGTTCAATTCAGACACAAAAAAACTGTTCGCTACGGAAAAACATATCACACTCCCAGAGCAGCCCACTTCATTGTCTATGGATTAGGAATGCATAGCCTTCAACACTTTGGCTCGTCTACTCACCAGCTGGTTTCAGATTTTCCTCTCGTTCCAATCCAAAAATCGATCGATATTCACAAAAACGCAAATTCCCCAATGTAACTTAATCCCAATGAAAATTTCAAAACTTCTCTATGGAAACTGCTTAGATAATCACTAGAACGGAAAACAAATCTTCAGTGTTTCTGCTTTTCCAATCCAATCACTTCAATACTTTTCATTCTAAACACGTTAGCGGAAATGAAAATCTTTTTTTGTCACAATCGAAAATTCTTCGCACTAAAATAGTCTCTCACAAATCCAAAGTCCTGGACAAAACCTAGTCTCTGTTATGGTCCGTGGCTATTGAAGAACACAGCACAATCCCAGTCCGAGGACAAAAGGACCAACTTCTTCTGCAGTTTTATTTTTTGTTTCACTCCGAGGAAAAATCGCACTCACACTACCAGGCGAACAGCTGTTTTCTTAATAATAATAATAATTTGTTGTAGAGCAGTTTCTGTGTACTTTTTGACGGCATTCAATTTTTTAAAGGTAAATTTTAGCTCGCTATTTTGTTTCGCTTCAAATTTGTTGTTTCATCTGACAGTACACAAATATTCAAACTGCAAGAAAACGGTTCAATTCTTTAAAAAAGTTATAAAAAACAAATAAAATGATATTTTTATTAACTTCAATCATTATAATTAGTTTATCATGTCCGAGCCAAAAAACATTTCTTTAAAAGTACCCTGTGGACCAAGTTCTAATGGGGGATTAGGCGAATAAAGGCACAAATGTTCCAACTGTTCTGATGGCGATTGATTTGGATCGTTAAAGTAGCTGATTTTTCCAAGTCCCAAAATCTCCTCAACGTCTGGAGATGAGAAAATATCTGCTCCGTCGTTTTTCTTTGTCATTGCCTCAATTGATTTGTCTATTAAATCAATTACTGATTCCTGGTGCGTAATTTCGGTTTCACTTTTTCCTGGACTCTCAATCTGATTTAATTTTTCTTCTTCCGGATGGGGATTAATTATGCTGGAATTTTGGAGTAGTTTTTGTAACAATTCCCCGGATTGTCTAACCACGGTGCCAGGGGGTTGTGCTGGACATTTATGGGTCCGTTGAGATACTTTGTATCTGAAACTTTTGGCACAAGCAGTGCATTTGTAAGGCATTTGACCTATAAATATTATTAAATATTGTTTTTAAAGCAAGAATGTAAAAGAAATGACAAATTAACCTGTATGAATTCTTCTATGGACCAAGTACGAAACCCGTTGTCGAAAACATTTTCCTGTGAGGAAAAGATTTGATAAATAATTAATTTCATTATATAATCAATAGATCTCAATTTGAATTCTGTCGATTGGTAAAAACTATGTTTAATTTTCCTATTATCCTTGTTGTACAAGGAGGTACCTGTAAAGTTAATTCCTTAGAAAAATACTTTATTGCACAACAATCGAGAAAATGGTCTTTGCAACCCAACTGGGAATTAATGTAATGTAAAATTGATTAGAACAACCTATGAATGAGTTATACCCCTTACTCATATATAAAAATACATTTAAAATTATTATTTTATATTAATACATATAAGAGTATTCACCACCTATTTTTCATGATAACGATGTTGGACTGAATATACAGTGGACGTCGCTTATTAGGGCCACTCTGGGACCGGAATAATTTCGCCCTATTATCCGATTGGTCCTTTTAAGCGATTGGTCAATAAAAGCTAGGATTTGATCTGTAGGTAAAGATTTTTAAATATATACGAGTATGTACATATGTATATACATGCATATAATGGTTGGAAAAGTGTGTTTATTAAATAATAATTGTTCAATATATGTTTATATAGTAAAATTTAAAATTAAGTTAATCGTCAATCACGGTTGCATGTATTGTGACTTGTTAACTAAACAAATTTGAGTGTTAATTCCCATCCCGTAATAACGAACTAAAAGAGACGTATATAAGAAAACGGAATGAATTAGCAATCTATTGAATAATTCAATATGATTCTGTATGTAGTGATGAAGTCATCAATATGACCAAAAAATTACAACAGAGAGACGTGTAAATTATTGCGGCAAACACAAACGGCAAACGAGGAGACGATTTTTTGGGGATTTTTCCTTTTTTCTTCACTCCCAAGTCGATTAAATAAGCGTAGGACACATGGTCAATATTGGTTTGAATAAAATTAAACAAAATTCTGAGTTGTCGTCACTTGCACTTGTTCTTGCAACTCTTTGTATAAGTGATCTTGGCCACAGAACGGCTCTATAAAGCGATGGGTTTGGCTCCATAAAGCGACGGATTATCAATGTATTTATATGTGGCCAATCCGTTCCTAGGCATTTTGGCCCGATAAAGCGTCCACTGTATGTACAATCGAACCGCCCTTCGGCAACCGCTCACTAGGGCAGTATAAATCAGACACCTTATTGGGAGAGCATTTTACTTACATTAGAGATAAGACGTTAGTTAGGTAAGAAGTTTTTTTTCATTTTTGATAAGAATGCTCATTAAAATCCAATGAAGAATAATTATAGAAACATTGAAATATATTATATTACAAAAACAAATTATTACCTTTTTCCAACAAAAATGTGTTCCATAAAAATCAATACAGAATACATGAAAGCATAATTGTTGTGGACTTTGAGATAACTATAATAATGAATTATTTATTTATGATACATGGGTTTAAAATCAGCTGTTTTTAATTAGAAACGAAAAATACGACCACAAGGAAAGTTTTTCATTGTTTTATATATATAATAGACTAAATGTATCAATCAACCAAATTTGTTTGTAAATTAAGAATTTCTTTTTACGCTAGTGAAAAAAGTAGCACAAATTTTCACTAATAAAAAAGTAATTCATTTTGAAACAATAATTTAAAAAAAAAACATTTCTGTAGGGGATTGCAATAAATATTATAAATCCAGGCTTTGGGGATAAAAAATACCATACCGGTAATTTTGTTAACTCAACTCTTCAGCCCTTTTATAATTACAGTAGAGTCTGTTCGATATGACTCAGCTTAAAGTGACCAACCGCTAAAAAGTAGGATCGTTTAGTGTGATGTGTTTTGCACCTCCCTTCAATGTCATATTAACTAGATTCTACTGTAGTTTTAGTTTTCTCCTAGTTTGTACATGTTACTTTTTATTTCGTGATAATCTTTGAATGAGAACAATTAATAAGAATAAAAATAATGAATATTATGATGAAAAGTACTCATAATCTTACACTATTTCTCGCTGATAACATTTCACTTTAATAGCCAATAACTTAATCAGTGTTTAGTGTGAACTCGAGATAAGAAACCAATAATATGAAGAACCTATATCTCCGTTTTCCCTCATTTATCAACGTCCTTCTTATCGCTTTTCTTTTCTTAAATCTCTTAATTCCTACCTCTCCAGCAATAAAATAAGAGATAAGATAATGTTATCTTACCACATGTTTCACATTTAAAAGGCTTCTCGCCGCTGTGAATCCTCTCGTGATTATGCAGGGTGGACAGCTCCTTGAAGGCTCTCCCACATGTCGGACAAACGTGCGGTTTCTCATCACTGTGATAGAGTAAATGTTTGTGGTAGGACTGTTGGAACGTAAAAGTTTTGGCGCATATGGCACAAGAGTAGGGCATTTCTCCTATAAAACGATTATTTTTAGCAATAATTACATGATTTCATTGTCAATTATTTTTACCCGTATGAAGTCGTTTGTGTTTTTTCAAGAAATATTTCGTGGTAAATGATTTGGTGCAAATATCGCATTCCCAAGCCTTGGATTGTTCAGTGGCGGAAGTAGTTTTCGGTTCAGGAGTCCTTTTGTCTGCTGATTCGATTTTCTGAATTTCCGATAAGGGAACAATAGTCCCTTTATCCGTTAAAACCATCTGTTTTACAATTGGCTTATTTTCGCTCAATGACGCCTGACTCTGGCTACCGTTGGCGTTGGCAATTGGTGGCTTTTGCTCACTCTTGTTGTTTATATTTTTGCAAATGTTTTGAAACCCGTGCATATGAACAACCCGAAGATGGACCCGAAGCGAGCCTTTCATTTTGAAGAATTTATTGCACAGATGACATTGGAATTTCGCAGATTCGGGGGTTGACTTGTTCTCTGCTTTTAATCCTGGGGATCCACTGTGTACTAGTTTCATGTGCATTCCCAGGAGCTCGGGATTGTCAAAATCAAACCCACAAATTTCACATTTTGGCTGCAATCTCTCCACACTCGAATTCACTGGCACTTTTGCAGGTTTTCTATTTATTTTCGCGGGAGGTTTTCTCTCCGATTCCACTTTGATTTGGTCCAATACCATCGAGTGACTAAAGAGATGAATTGTCAGCTTATCCAAACCAAAGAGAATCTCATTGCAAATTGGACAAACTAACGGACGATTTGTCACTTTCACCAAGCTGATCTTGAGGTCATCGATGCTGTTAAAGTTCGGCTGGCAGCACAGCGGACAGGGCAGGACTTTGGAGCACATCACAGCCACTTTACATCACTTTGCACAGGAATTCTAGTTCCGTCGTTGCCGCCCAAATGCTCCGCGCGATCTTTACCCACAGAATTACAGATATTTCGGGCCAACGAGACTCTCTTTCTCATCACCGCCGAGGACCAAAATAGATCCGTGACGTAGAATTCATTTTTGCGATTTTCTTTCGAATACGTGTAGTGGTCGGAAAATGTGGAGCAATCTATTAACTGATTCCATGTGATCGTCTGTCTATTCCGACAGATCTCGCTCTGGTAGTAAACAAAGAAAGTTCTTTGACTTTGTGTTTTAAATCCTTTAGTTTACAACTTACGTAGTAGTATTCAATTGCTCGTATAATCTCGCAAGCTATAAGTGATATCGATGTAATCCATTTTTCTAAATACCCTTCTAAAACCTCTATCTATTACAATGTATTTAGTACATTTCTTAATCAAGTCCTTGATTCCGCCGTAAAAATATTCCATTTTTTTTTGGAAATGCGACAAAACGACCACCTTCAGATCACTCTCGGCAGCCCGGACAGCAGCCTTCGCAACTGTCGCTGTGTTGACTGGCGATTTTTCGTGAAACATCTGGACACTTTAGGAGAACATAGCGCAGCCTTTCTCTTTTTTAAACAGGATTCTTTTGCAATACCAAAAGATCAAAGCCATAATCTTTTTCCGCGATTGTTGAACCATTGTATTAGAGGCCGAAATCTTAAAGACGCCATCACTCCATCGCCCCTGTTTGATAGCTGAAGCAATGTAAAAGATCATTGATTTATCCTCACTAAAAATTTCCAGGATAAATGGTTCTGGGTCGTTACCACACAGGTCCAAAAACGATCTTGCACTTTCTACCCGTCGTTCCTTTTTTACTGCCGAGAGAAGTTTCGGTATCCACTTTGCAGAGTTGTAACTAACCAAGTTCGTTTTTGATGATCCTTTGGACACTTGTCTGGACTCTTCCGTGGTTTCTTGGAGCTGAGCTTTTGTCGCTGGACGATATGAACAATTTTTTTCTATTAATTTAATGTTTTCTTCAGTCAATGCCGTTGTTCGGTGCTTGATTTCGTCCATTTTAAAATTGTTGTCAAAATGCTCTATTCAAATGATCCTCAAAGGCTAACCTGTTGAATTTTTTTCTCAAAATTTTTACTATTGCTAGGTAAAAATGTCTTAACCTTCTTGTAAAGTCTAATGATCCTACATCTTAAAACACCTGAGATTATACGAGCAATTAAATACTACTACGTATGAAGAAATAAATTATTTTCTTGGTCAATATACGTATAATATAAAAAATATTATGGGTGAACCATGAAGAATTTTAGGTACTTCTGTTTTGTTCATATCGTATTTTCTCCTTAAAATAAGGGGTTTTCCAATAAGAGGTTTTAATTTGATGTTGAATAATAACAAGTATCATAATTAGCCTTTAGAAAAAAAGGACACAAATTTACTATAAAAGTCTATTTATTTTACTATTTTTAACCCTTCACTAAAAAGTATGATTGTCTATGCACTCTATCCTATAGGGTTTTCCAATAAATGGTTTTATTTTTATATTGATATAACAAGACGTTTCTCTCAAAGAAATCAATGAATGATTATCTCATGGTAAAGTGGAAGGGTACGTCTTTTACAAAATACAAGAACAGTTGCATAAAACAATTTTTCTAAATGTACTCCATAAAATTAAATGTTGCCGTCAAAACATTATAATATAATTTTAGTGGGTCGTTTTGATTACCTATATCCTGTAATTTAAACTTTTATACTTCTTTCTTTTCGACCAAGTCGAAATGATATTCGCGAAATTACTTGAGACTTTTAGGGTACCCGATGTGCAAATAGATATTGGAAATATTATGGTAAGGAGCGGAACCCTGTGAGTCATTTGACTGACTCTATCATTTCTGTTAATATCATATTTTCCTACTTTAAATGAAATATATTTCCATTTATTTCTATAAAAAACCAGAAACATGTCCGTCATACATAGGCCAAGGACGTCAATATCGCAATAGAAAAAGTTTTTCGTTTAGAACAACGACATATCTAGATAGATACTGCCCAAATTTAGCAAGATTAGAATTGTACTTTTGTTTTTATTGCTTTTGAAAGCAAAGTCTTCAAAATATGCCTTCTTATCGAGGATAGTCTCCTTATTGGACTCGTATTTCAAGTTTGGTCGACCAATTTGGACATTTTACGGAAGAAGTATACCCTGTAGTAAATCATGACACAAGTTTACTTTTTTGAAAATTTACTACTATTTAAAATAAAATTTTAACGAAAAGAAATATCTTTAAAACTATGTATAATTTATATATACTCTTTAAAAGATTGAGCCAAACTTAAAATATATAAATGAAATAATCAACGTATTATAATATTGAATTAATGTGGTTCTGTGAGCATATTAATTTGAATCTCTTTCACCTAAACAAAGACCGTTGGAAAATCCCCTTACTTGTAGTTACCAATGCGTGGAAACGGTTAATAAGTTGTTTACTGAGTATTGATTTTCATAGTAGTTTTCCCAGTGAGTAACAGTTGGGAAAATAATTGAAAATGGGTGAAGTTTTCATAAATGAAGTTCTTCGGGAGATTGGTTGTCCTGATGGAACCTTTGTCCCTGTTGCGAATGAAGAGAACCGCAAACTAATAGATTCTATTCATGAATTGGCAAAGAGGAAAGACGATCAAGGAAACCATCTTAAGAATGCCGAATCGAAGCTCAAAAGTATCCAATCTCATTTTCACAATGCAAAAGAAGAAGTCTGTTTAAATTTGGTAATTATTTAGAGTTTACCCTTTTTAAAGCACAAGTATTAAAAGATTTTTTTCAGAAATTATTAAACGTGTACAAGCATCAAGTGGATTTGGAAAATCACAGTTTAAAGTTATCGGAAAATGAATATGACTCCTTTAAATTGGACATAACTAAGCTAAGTACCAACTTTGATGAGACTGAAAAACTAAATTTCGACACTCGTTCTAAAATAGAAAAAATAAACAAAACCGTTAAGGAATACTCTGGGAAGATAAAATGGGCTCGGGAGGCTTTTCAAGAATTTCAAGAAGCTATTGAAAAGGGTGATGAAGCCAATAAACTGATTGAAAATTTTAGCAAGGCGGATAAAGTCAAAGCAGATGAGTTGGAAGCTAAAAGAAAACTACTTCAAACCAATATCACAAAGAGGAGAAATGTTCTTCTTGCAAATAATGAACAGAAGAAGTCTTTGGAAAATGTGCTGGAAAGAACGGCTCAGTTATATAGACAGGCACATGAAGAGCGGAAACTCCTTATTAAGACCTGGAATGATGCCATTAATCAAATGGCTGAAAGGGAGAGGAATATTACAAACTCTGAAAGGGAATTATTTCAAGCCAAAATGACCACAGAAATGCGGGAAAAACTTCTAGTAGGATTGATCAAGAAACATGAACAGCAGTGTGTCAATGGGAGAGAAATAGAGCTTCAGATTGAAGAAATGAACGACAAGACTTCCAATGATAGGACTAAACTCAATAATTTAAACACATCCATTCAATTGAAATCAAATGAATTGGAAGTGTTGAAGAAAAACGTCCTCACTTTGTCCAAAGAATTGATGACTCAAAGACAGCAAAACCGTCAAAAATCTAAAGAAAAAATGGAAAAGGAATCCCTTCTAGAAGAATGGAAAATGGTCAATATGACTTTAATTGAAAGATTCAAAGCTTTTAAGGGTAAAAATTACAATTCACAAGATCGCCTAAAACAGTTGGATGAACTAATTGAAGTGGAGGAGAAGAATATTAAGATTTTAACAACGGAAAATAATCGACTTTCAGATGCTCTATTTAAGGCCAATCAACGCCTTCAAGAGTTGCAGGCTGAAGAAAAAACACTCGAAGTAAGTTATTATTGGTATTTGAATACAATTAAGGGTTTTTATTGTTTAATTTAAAATATGTAAATTAGAATTAAAAATATGATTTTTAAGAATTTAAATTTTTAATACTTGATATTTAAGAGGAATAAATAATAATTGAATATTTTCCTATTAGTTTAGTATATATTCGTAATATAAGCAGATCATTAAATATGAATTATGCATTTTTGTGGCATAAAATTGATATTTTGACATTAAAATTTATTTTGTCATTAGAATTTATTTTGTCATTAAAATTTATTTTGTCAATGACGTTTTTATAGGACAAGTGATTAAAAGAATCCATTAAAGCGATACACCTTTTTTCATAGCAATACAATTTTTTCATTGTAGTGACAAGGATGACCGTTTTAGAATTTCAACTTTTTTTACTAATAATAATAATTATTTATTAAAAGTATTAAGTATCAAGACAAAAAAAGAAAATAAAGTCGTAGTCAATTGATTCATTAGAAATCAAAGAAAACATCCATTGATAATATTCGTTTTATTTAAAAAGAAATCGTTCCCTTAAATATTTATATATAGTAAAACTTATATTAGAAACTACAATCATCGATTAAAATCAATTTAGTTTGATTTTTTATATTAGTGTCCCTTGAACTAATAAAAATACACTTCCTTTAATTTCAGTACGAGGTCCAAGGTATTGAGGCCAGTATGAAACGGATGCAAGACATCTACAATAAAAAAGACGAGGAGCTTCAAAGACAGACAATGATTTTATACGGGATCGATTTTCAAATAACTCAAACGAAACTAAGGATTGACCGAATGGAGGGCAAAAACATTGAACTGGACAACGACTGTTTGGACAGACTGATGCAGATGGAGCAGGTTTATTGCGATAAGAAACGACTTGTTTCAGCTCTCCAATCAGATATCAATAAAATCCAAGAAGACTTAAAAACTATGTCAATGTATTTCAATCAGGATCAAACGGAGTTGGAAAAACTGAAAGGATCACTAAAAGAGAAAATGCTCTTGTGCGATCGCGGTGAGAAGAAAATTAAAGAAAGGATCATAGAAAATCAAGAAAAATTGGTGGAAGAGAACTTTTTAAAAATGAAAGTGAAACAATTGGAAAAATTCCTTCAGTCAGCAGAGGATAAAATATTTAACTTAACCAAGTATAAAACAAGTATCGAGGCTTCTGTAAATCAGAGACTAGTAGACTTGAAATCCCAGATTAAAGTCGCTCTCGAGAAAAAGAAGCACTTGAACGAAAACCGCCAAAAAATTAAAACGGAAATTTCTGAACAGTCAGTTAAGTTGCAGAATATAAAGAAGAGATACAACTTAATTTTAGATTTGATGACGAAAAACGACCAAGGAGAAGTGATGACAGGAACACAGATTCGGATCAGAGTTGCTCAGGAAAAGAAGCTACTTTTGGATGAAGGAAACAGCCTTAACGCAAAAGTCTTAAAAGCAGAATCAGACATCAAAGCTATGGAGAATACTTTAAGGCTTATATCGATGAGCAATGACACCTACAAGAGGAATGTTCTAGACTCAGAAGAACAGCCTCATTCTGTTTCCCAAGAATTGGAATCACTAAGAAAATCTTATGCTAAATCAGTAACAAAATTGAAAGGTCTCCAAACGAATACGATCCTAAAATCAGAACAAATAATGATGATCAACGATAAATTGGAGGATCTCGAGTCGGAGCTAAACCAAGTCATTAGAATTCGTTTGGATAACAGTGATATCTTATCAAAGATCGAAAAGGAACTTGCAGAACAAAAGGTAAAACATCATCGTTCTGAACGCGATCTCAAAATAACCTATAAAAAGGTTAAACAAAAAGTCAATGATCGGGAATTTATGGAGGTTTTGGAGGTAATCTAGACTATCATTAATTTTTTAAAATAATCTATAAAATGAATTTGATTATATTTTAGAGAGAAATGTTGGCAAAGGAATTGGAAGATCGTAATAACTCTGCATTGCAACAATTGGCTGATCTGGTGGATAATTATCCTGATATGGGAACCTGCGTTGCCCAACTTCTGTATGAGAAAGGGCTTACAATTCCACCTGGAAGGAAAAGTCAAATTTCTTATCGAAGCGATGGATCTCAAGCGGAAATTAAATTGACTGCAAAGGCAGAGTCAATAGCTTCCTCGACCAGAACTCAGGAAGTAGGTTCCAATTTAACGGGAATTACTCCATCGATTGTCATGATTGATTTTCCAATGCAAAATAGTCGCAAAAGCACCGCCTCTCTAAAGTCGACTGTGTCCAAAAGAAAATTTTAATCCTATTATTTATTATAAAGGGTGTTCTAAAATTAACACAACTTTTAAATTAAATACAACAGAGATTTAAATTTATAGCTATTAGTTCGTTAAGTGATTCTTAAAGTACATTAATTAGGGTTTTGAATGGTATAATACATAGGACTAATAGGCCCTGGATTACGCTTGTAGGGCCATAGTCTTTCCATTAAAATTTTCAAAACTAAGATGCTTCGACATATCCTAGTAACGTCACGAATTTCACCTTTAAGGTTTTGAATTGATTGTGAGAAGATTGAGAGAAATTAATTCAATTCAATTAATGCAAACCTGCAATAATTCGAACCTCTTAATAAGTCAAAGTTATCCCTACAAATCTTTTGATATTTCGGATTAAATCAATACATTTTTATGCTCTAAATCGAACTTATTGGCGTCCAACACTCGACAGTTCGAAGTTGCAGATTTGTTGTTGCAGCATTTCAGGCGTCATTTGTCTATAAAAAACAATCGAACCAATTGATCTCGCGATAATTCGAAATATTTTAATAGTTCTCGAGTTTCGAATTATCGATCGGCGACTGTATATAATTGTCATCCCATTCTCTTCACCAAGATTTCGCTGTAAAGACTAATTGTTTAAACTGTAACGCACTCTATGTCATCTAAAATAACACATTTATGATAACAATGATAACAACAATTACTAATTAAATGAAATCGTTACAACACAGGGGTGTTACAATGATCATGAGCGTTTCTTGCAAAAATTCTTGTATTGCTGTTCTGTTTAAAAAACACGTTGACAATATCAATCTGAATACCTTCCGATTTTTTCCTAAACAAATCAGTAATTTTAGCCCAATTGGTCTGATCACACTGTTAGCCCAAAAACTGCAGAAAACGCTTGGTATACTCGTAAAAAGAAAAAGAAAGCACGAAGCATGGAAGGCCTAAATACGAAATTTTGAAACAAATTTCTTACACACTTTTAGTTTCTAATTTTTTAAAATTTTCTTTGGTCCTGGTTATTAAATAACTAATAATTACGAAAAGAAAACTTATACGTCACAAAATTTGCTTTTCTATAACCTTTCTGGAATTTTCTAAGCCAAAAATGTAAAAACGTTGCTTATGAACCTAGTTTCTGAGGTAAAAATGGGTATATTCACTGACGATTTTTTTTCGAATTGGTTTTGAAAATTCCTATGAATGTTCCACTAGGGTTATTTGTTCAATGAGAGGTATATCATTCAAAACCGAAACTAATTTATTTAAAAATTCACTTAACGAATTAATAGTTATAAATTTAAATCTATCTTTTATAATTAATTGAAAAGTTGCGTTAGTTTTGGGACACCCTGTACAATTTTCTTTAAAAATGGTAGATTCCTTTCGGAAAACATACCTATGGTAATAATGACTTTTCTGGTAAAATATAACAAGAAATAAACAGACTTCTTTTCCATAAGAAATCACTTTATTTACATAACTATAATCTTAATTTAAGGATACAACGTAAATCTATGGAGAAAGTGAATTTGTAAATTTTAATGCAGATCGGAAAATGATCCGAATGTAAATCAACAACATACAAAAATAGTTATAATAGTAATAATAATGAGGTCCTTAGAAACTAATATTAATAACGGTCGTCATTAACGGGGCTTGGTTCTCTATTTGATAGGATGTATGTGAATTACAATAGAGAAGAGTTCGATTCAAATTCCATTTGTAAGAAGAAAATTATGTTTGTTTTATTTTGTTAATTGGGCCTAAAGTTAAGAGTCCTTCCTTCTTCCATCATTCTAGTCCAGTTCCGTCCATTGGAGGACATCAATCACAACGCTCCCATTTCTCGAGGAATTGTTTATCACAACGAATAATTTATGAATATAATAATAAATTTATTATCTAAAGGTAGGTTTAAATCCTTCTCCGGGTCGTCCTTCGTGGTGCTGGCTCCAGAAAACCGTTCTTCTTGACGGGTAGCTTTGCTTCTGGCTCTGGTACCTCCACTTTTCGCCGTTTATTTCGCAGCGAATACGAACAGGAGCTCTCGTAATTACTACTTTCCTGGCCGTTAACCTGTTGGCTTCTCGTCCTTTTTCGCATTCCGTTTAATTCTGGTTTCTGACCGTTTAAGGCCGAGTCTATTAGCTGTTGTTGCAACTTTTTGGCAAACTCAAAGTCTCTTCTCTCTTGTGCTAATCTCTCTTTGTCCACCACTCCGTTCGTTTTCTTGGTTGTGGCCGGTTTTTTCAAAGTTGTTGATTTTCGATTTCTAGAAGGAGCATTTGATTTGTCTTTTGAATTGGAGGAGGCTTTGACTCCCTTTTTGGCTGCCGGTTTCGATTTTCCAGCTACTGCTTTTACTTTTCCCTTTTTGTTTGTGGTATTTTTAGTGACTGGTTCGGGGATAAAGGCTTTTGTGGAACAGAAAGCGGAGACGAGGCCGCCCTTTTGCAGCTTGACTTTGGTAGTAGGGGTTTTCGTGCTGGACGATGAGCTCAAGTCCATTTTCCTCGGCTGAGGCGTTTTCACCTCGGCGGATTGGAAACGGCGCCTAGGAGTGACTGGATAGGATCTAATCGGGCGAAGGTAGCACATTTCTAAGCTTAGGCTGTCCTCGCTCGCCTTGCCGTCGACGGACGGATGTTTGTGGTCTTCTGTGGGGGCGACGGCGCCTTCAGGAGCTGGCTGCGACTCCATCGAGTGCATCCGGGAAAAGATCGCCTTCTGCACGGTCTGCTTCAGAAGCTCCGTCCCACGGTTCAGGGACAACGATAAACTCTTCATTAGGCTATAACGACTAGAGTTTGTCGAATGCAAACTGCAAAGAGACCGCCANTCAGGAGCTGGCTGCGACTCCATCGAGTGCATCCGGGAAAAGATCGCCTTCTGCACGGTCTGCTTCAGAAGCTCCGTCCCACGGTTCAGGGACAACGATAAACTCTTCATTAGGCTATAACGACTAGAGTTTGTCGAATGCAAACTGCAAAGAGACCGCCAATTAGACAAGAAATGGAATTGATTGATTTGAAGGAAAATACCTTTCATTTGATTTGGAGAAACTCCTGCTGCTTAAACTTAGTCTGGAGGTCGCCGCCACTAACATTTTGACGATTACACTTTACGTACATGCTTCAGTTGAGCCTGGACTAGGTTTCCAGCATCAAAACAAAGCCGGTTTTTTAAGCATTTTTCAAAGAGACACCAGCTGACAGTTGCAATGTTTTTCAGCAACTTGTTTTCACATTACTTAAATCTCTGTCTTAATTATCAACTTAATAGAGGGCAAGTCCTTAAAATTAGGCAAATATTAACGTGGTTAACGATTATTATCAAAGAAAACTCAGAATCTAGAATACACCGGGTGGTTGTAAATCCTACTCCGACAGTTGTTGTTAGTGTAGTCAGAATTTCTTTTGACAGGTGAAG